>JBAJNP010002489.1:0-32269 GCA_036877545.1 Yasuhikotakia modesta
TTCTAAAATGAACCAACCAATGACTGATAGTTCATACTGGGAAACTATCCATCTCTAAATCCACTACTAATTATTCATTTCTTAATTAAAGACATGGGAATGACCCAGATTAAGTGATGCTGCTTGTAAATCACTGATTTAGTGATTGATCAAATTCTTTATTGGGAACTTGTCAATGTGGTTTCAGGCTGTGCATGTGGGTCATGTAGCTACATAAATTACTCAAATAACTCCATGACCTTTTTAAAACTATCATAAACACCCTCTCTTAAAAAAATACAACAATAAATGTTTCAGACCTTGAAGTTGTAAGACTTTTTTGCTGAAAAAAGTAATTTTGAATTTATTAGGAAGGTATTAGGTTATTTGGAATCCGTAATATCCCAACACTTGACTTTGTGTTGTCTTGGTGTAACGGTTTAAACATCAGCTGTGAGTGAATTTGTGGGTTGGCAGTTGAGTATCTTGTAGATTTATTGTTTTTGTCATATGATGAACAGTCTGTTCTGCCCACAGTCTAGAAGCTGGAGGAAGTGTATCCATGTGAACATGGAGCTGAGATGTGCAGACAAACGGATGAAAATCTCTCTCCTGCAGGCCTGAGTTTTCATCACGGCCGTATCTGCTGTTCAATGCAATCAAAGTCATGTCATTGACTCCAAGTCTTATTGAGATGATACAGTTCCTGTGGTTTAGAGCAAAATACAGGGAATACAAAATCAGTTTTCTCCATGACTGAAGACTCTTGTAGGTGTGATGATTATTTAAAAGCTGTAGGTGTGATTATTATTTAAATAGTATGTTGAAGGTTTGTTGAAGCTGTTGAAGGTTTTGAATAGGTGTCCATATGGGAGATACTTTTATGATTTTTTTATGAAGCTTCACCTTGGATGTTTCCTTAGACAAAATTTAGGCTAGTAACTCATAAAGGCTTTCAGTGAACATGTCAACTGCATCAAACTTACAGTTGAGTAACTTGTAACAGTGACTCCTCACCCAATCATTGCACAGAGAGATGGTAACCTAGCAACCAGGCTGTGCACACATAAGGATGACATGGAGCTCACAAATGAAAATAAACCATTACTAGGTTAGATCTACCACAGAAAATGACAATTTGTTAAAGGGGGAGACACATGTTGAGGCAGATGTTTAATTCGGTTACATACATGACATGTTGTGTCGTGCTGTAAATAGCATTCATTCAGATCTCCAGATATGCATATCCGGCCCAAAAATTATATTTCGCAGTTAACCAGCTGTTTTTTTCAGTTCATTTCATCTCCATGTGCTATTACTAGCTGGTTTATTTGAGGTAAACATTTTTTGCAGCTAAAGTGGGAGCCTAAAGTTTTTTTGCAACATTGAAATTTGGATTCAGATAAATTCTTTACACTAATGTGAATCATACAAATATCTAGTTATCAATTCCTGCACCTTGTTATTTATGGTAGAATAACAGCATATACTGTATAAGCACATGCAGTATGTTTTCTGGGTGCTTTGTAATGCGATATAGTGACATATTACTGTTCACCATCACCCCCCATATTATTCCTCTGTGGTGTTGTGGAGGTGATGAAAAGAAAGATGAATGGGTAAAGTGTCAGGAGAGCTGTGCCCGTGTCAACAGCAGCTGCTGCTAGAGTTAGCCTGAGCCATTTCAGTACACAACAGTATTGTGATCGCTGCACTGCCGCCCCACCAGCAGTCATTAAGCATCTACAGATGATCAGTTAGCAAACAGCTAATTCAAAATATGTAATCAGCTAAATGTAACAATGCAGGATTATTCTATTGGCTTCGTGCCTTGGTTACCCATTGTGGTTCTCAAAGGAAATGAAACTGCTTTTCTTCTCAATGACTGCAGTTTAGTGTTTGGTGAAAGCACCATAGAATGAATTCTTTTGGCACAGTGTTTTTTTTTACGAACAGATGCTCTGTGTCAGTGTGGCCGTTGTTTTGATCCATTAAATAGTGCCCATGTTTACCCATGTGTTCTGATTGTGTGCCTTCTGCATTGGTCAGCTGTCAGTCTTATTCAGGGCAACAATCCAGTTTCAGTGCTTGGCACGGTCCAGTTAGCTCTGACTGGTAGATGCTGTAAATACACTGTTATGGGGGAAACAGCATATTTCTCAATTGATAGCCATTCAAACGTTGCAGTATGCTCTGGTGAAATATCTGTGCAAGCCATTTAACAGCTAAATATTTTATTAAGTTGTAAGAGAATTTGATTTTTTCAAGGGCTCTTGAACGTGTTGTCACAGCTTAAGAAAGTTTCTAGTGAACGTCTTGGGACTGAATATGTTCTTGGGGGGGCCTGTAGCCAATTGTCAGCCTATCTCAGTTTCTGTTAGAGGTGTCAGACTAATTAAGCTCATCAGTTGTTTAGGGCTAATCGTCTGTTCCATTTGGTTTTTCTGTAGAGGAAGTGATAAAAAGGACTTATTAAATCAACTTATCACCATGATATGACACTTTGTTCTCAATTATTTAGTGCAGTAACCCTTCATTTGCTTAATTTGAATGTGCGTGTTCAGGACTTTATTGTATTCAGTGTAAATTTCCTGGGCATGTGTGTCTGAGAGTGGCCAGGCCAACTTTGC
This sequence comes from Yasuhikotakia modesta, assembly GCA_036877545.1. Taxonomy (NCBI): domain Eukaryota; kingdom Metazoa; phylum Chordata; class Actinopteri; order Cypriniformes; family Botiidae; genus Yasuhikotakia; species Yasuhikotakia modesta. The sequence continues at coordinate 2,610 of JBAJNP010002489.1, forward strand.
TCTGTAACAAGCTTTGGGGTCTGCAAGACTTGTGTGTGCTGGCCAACCAGGATGTGCTGCCCTTCTATAAAAACTGGGGAAAGAGAGGCTCATTTTTCAGGCCATTACCACCTTTCATAATCATTTTGTTCTTCTGACAAATGTTGTTTTCAAACTGACATGATTTAAATGAGCGTTGAGCTGGAATTGTTTTATAAAAGGCCCCTAAAAAGCTCAGACTATTCATTTTACTGTGACAATAGGTGTGATTTAAAATCATTTTAGATTTTAAATTATACAATTTTACATAATGCTAATACTGTTTTCAGGACATTTTGTTCCTGCTCTCATTGTGTTTGTCTTCCCTCAGTTCTCAGTGAATATGTTTATTGGACAGAGCAATAAGGAGAATGACTGCTGGTGACAAGACATCAAGCTTAAGTTTTCATTCACACTGTGTGCATGGATGTATCAGGAACATCTGAAAGTCATTTTAAATTGTGTTGTGGATACACTATGATTTCTCATGATTCACATTCTTGTTTACATTTTTATGTATGACATTGTCTATGCCTTGTTTTGTCTTTTGGCTTATTATACAAGAATATTATTTCCTCTTGCTAAAGTAATTTGGGTTGGGTTGTAAATTCTTAGTTTTTCCCTTCCAAGTTTACATGAGTGGCTTTAGTAAAAAAAAAGTGCTTTGGTGAAATTTCAACAGACTATGACTAACTGCCATTAAATTCTCAATAACAATCTTTTAAATTAACAAAAAAATACATTTTGGCCTAATGTCTTTGTGTAATGTCTTTCATTTTGGGAAGCATTTAAAAAGTGACTTTCTAACAAATTGTAGAAATGACTCAATGTTCCAATAAAAAGTGACTTTCTAACAAATTGTAGAAATGACTCAATGTTCCAAAGGTCACTGAGAAATACCAGACAACTGGTGACTGTGGCAGCGGTGGGACAGTCTTCTAAAATACATCTATTTTATTTTGCAAGATGAGCAACATCCATTGCGTCTTACGACAAAACAACTAGTCAAATGTCAACAGTTTACATTTATTTATATTGACGTGTACATAACACCATACAACTTTAAAAACCTCTGATAGTGGCATTACATAAATACAGATATATAGATGAATGTGAACCACAGAACACGTCAGTGACGTCATAGGTGGATTGTGTTGTGAAGCCAAAAGCGAAAATATTTTTATATTTAATATAATTAAATATTATTTAAATGAATTAATATATGCGTGTATATGAATGTAACTGAACGCAGTGGTCCTCCGCTTACAGAAACATAATCGTTGCGTAGCTCTGAAACTTACGCTCTGCACCTGCGATCACAAACCCCGCCTTCTTTGATTTGATTGGTCAACGTCTCAGACGCTTTGACTCTGTCTTGATATTATACATAGTTTCACCTGTAATTCAGGGCTATAGAAAGTTCAATGCTTTATAAACTGTGCTGCAAAAGTATATGAAACTGGATTCTTACCATTAAACGTCATCATAAACTAATACAAAGCTAAATCTTTGTCTAAGAATTGTACGCGCATTTCTTTATTGTTTGAGTAAAGATAAAACGTCTAGGATTTGACACCAAAAAGAATAATGTCACACTATGATCCAAGACAAGAATTTAAGAGTATTACTGTTTATTTAAAACTTTTCCTATTTGTAAGGATATTTATCAATAATGAAATAAAAGGCGATGTAACACTGACACGTTTCTATGGTGCACAATGTAGCGGCTTACAGATGCACAGATTCTGTTTAGTAAAGCTTAAAGTTTCGATTACATATATTCAGTCGAAACAAACCCGTAAGTAATGCAATAGCATGTGTTAAATTAGGATATAATGTGTACGTCTTACCTACAGTATACAGGATATAAGGTATATGGATGTTACCTACAGTATACCTGTGGCTGTCGGTGTCGGAATCCAATGTATGTGATGTAAGAAGCACGTTTTCTTTATGTGTCTGCGTGTGTTTGTATCCAGTATTGTGGTATTTGTCGCCATGTAAGCCATTGTGCCCTTATCTGTGTCACTGTTTAGTTTTTAAACATCTTACATCTGTTGCCTAAACGCTTACATCTCTGCCAAACACATGGCAGCAGGCACCCTTACCAAGTCTGAGGTATGTGTACATCTGGGCATTGTGCCAGTATTTTTCTCTGTCACCCTTCCACAGGTCCTTGTAGATGAGAGTAAAGACAAACACATCCCCCTCTTCAGTGGATGAGGCAGACTTTGGTGTAACATTAGGATTTTGCAACCATGGCTGGGATCCAATGAGTGTGTGAGACAGCAGGCCAGTGGGGATTCTCAGTTTCAGGGTCTCAAGATGACATAGTCAAAGACACTTTCCATTTTGTACATGTTAGGGCTGCTTTTATCATATTTATATGCTAACTTTGGACCATTTTATATATGTAGTTAATGGTGACAATGTAGCAGGATATTTACTAACACTTTAGGGCAGGGATAGGAAACCTTATTTCTGGAGGGCCAGTGTCGCGAAAAATTTAGCTTCAACCCTAAACAAATACACCTGAACCAGCTATTCAGGATTACAGAAGGCTACAGGCAGGTGAGTTTTATCAGGGCTGAGGCTGGTTCAATGGTGCCCTCTAGCGACCATACAGGAAACTTTTCGTAAAAGTCCTCTGTTGCTCATGAAGTAAAACAGTCTTAGGTATAGGGAACGTTTAATAATCAATAAACAATAATTAAAAATGTTACAGTTTTTTAAACTATAAAAATATACTATAAAAAACTATAAACTGTATTTAGGAGCGTTTGGTAGGCCATTACTTTTGCCTGTGTTCATTGCTGCAAACCTTTTCTGTAGTTTCTCTGTAATTCCTGTGTTACCAGTGATGTTCAGTAGAGGACGCCAACAGTCCGTTATACAACCTTTACAATTAAATGATCTGAATAGTCTTGTATCGTAAAGGGTTCCCAGAAATGTTTTTACTCACAGATATGGCAACAACTCTGAACTTATATTTGATGAACAAACGTTTTAACATTTTTAGAAGGATATAATACTGTGTGCACAACAGACAACATTCATAAAAAACACAATTTTCGGCTAAAAATGTTTGTTTTCTTTCTAAACTTTCTCATGTTGATACTTCGGTAGTATCTACCGTGCATTTATTACACGGATAAAGAGAAATTTATTGTTAAATTATGAGCCACTATAACCCGAAGGAGAGATCGGAGACAAACGATCATATCTATGCTATACGAGATGATGCGTCTGCATCACTTCCACACTTAATGTCCGCGATTTCCGCTTTGAAGTGTCATTTGGCTTTGACATCAGATGAGTGTTTTGTTTTCCGGTTGCGTATAAGAGGTTCAATTTTCAAGGTTGTCCACGAACCTTGCGCCTATTTCGGGCAATGTAGCATGAAAAGGTGCGCGCATTTTAGGGCTGAGGAGAGCCATCGACTCCCCGCTATCATTAAGCTCCTCGGAAGTGCCGGAGTCGAGATTGGCCGAGCGGTCGTTTAGTTGCCTGCTTCTCGTTGAACATTAAGGACGCAAGAAGATACTAAAATGGGATGTTTTCCCTTCGTCTTTTATTCCACAGATGAGTGCAGATAATTTTCTGTGCGATTGTGAGTGATTACTGTATTACCGCGGTAATATAGGGTTATTTGGGAATGCAAAGAGAATTAATGACACATAAAAACTATTTTTGCATTGACTGCTTCTCTCGGCTGGGATATTTCTCCATGCTTGCATCTTGTGATTACTTAAACGTATTGTAAATATGTGTTTCCTATGGGCTTTTACATAAATTTACATTTTTTAACACTCAGGACACAGAAGGACCATTAGGGAGGAGTTACTTTCATCTATGTTTCGTTCATTATTGACTTTAACACTGCTGTGGATGCTGGCATCTGATCATTTGGTGAACACCTTGCCAATGATGCAAATCTGATGTAGATGTTTGTAATGACAGAAGCAGAAGCATTGTATGGACACTGAGGTCTTGTAATGATAGATTCTTAGACGTTCGTAGGTGGATGAATGTCAAAACAGCTTCCCCTGGAGTTTTTGTGAGGAAATAACGTTTGCAAAGTTTGCTTCAAATCAAAGTCTCATCTGGGCCCACATTGTATTGTCCCTGGATCAATGAATGTTTCCTAGTCAATGCCTGTAACTACCAATAGCTATTTTTGTCATCTGCAAATGCTCCAGTATTAAGAGTTCTTGTGTCCGATTATGTGCATTTGTGGTTGGTAGATGTATTGTAATGTGTACAGATCAGCTGCCTGCAGTCCTGTCACCTTCAAGTGTACAACATCAGCAACATCAGTCGATTTCTAATCTTCCTGCTTGTTCCTCTCTCCACAAGCTGTTGTGCTTTTATATTAAGTTAATACCCTTAGCATCGTATTCACAAAAAGCTAAGACCTAACCACAGGCAGTTTAGTGTTAAGACTGATCTGATTGTTTCAGGTGGTGTAAAGCTTTAGTTTAAGGGATGTCCCACTGCTTAGATGTCTGTGGTGTGGGTAGTGTATCTTAAAGGCCCAGCATGAGGTGCAGTAAGATTTTTTGATTTGTGTGCGTTTCAAGACTCTTTCAGTGCAGCATTCAGAATATTTTGGAATAGTTCTGCTATATCTACCTCCATCATTTAGTCAAATCTGCCCCATCATGCTTAGCACAAATTACTACATCATACATATTTTCCATTACACCTTACATTCACATCTTACATTTGCCAAAACAAATCCCAATACATTTAGCCTGGGATCTTCTGCTTTCCTTAAGACACAAACAGTAGCAAAGTGTCTTGCCTAACTCTCCATCCGGTGGAGACTTAATCCTTATGACAGTGTCCTGCATTCAAAAAGAGCTGAGGTTCCCTCTGTGTACCCACAATGCCACTCTTCCCTTCTGAAAGGTGTGTGTAGTGTGGCATTGATGTGTAATTACGTGTGACTGAAACAGCGCCTCTGTGATGGGCTCTGCGGTGCTGCAGTTGGCTTGGGTTAGCTCTCTTAGAAAAGGTTTTTCTTTGCTCTTAAGAGGATTAAGTGGGGTTGTGATAACAGAGGGATAAAAAGGAGAGAATTGAATCAGAAAAGAGAGCGACCTTGCAGTAGAGTTCAAACACCTGTTGTCATCTCTAGCATTTACTCAAGCTTGTATCTGTCTTATGTGTTTCAGTTGATGTTATTCAAACTTATTAAAATTAAATTTAATACAAGCCTATGGAATTATACGTTTTGTGTTTCTGCCCCATTTGGTTCTGTGTGGGTTAAATGTCGTCAAAATAAACCATTGAAACCAAACCAAAAGTGTTGCTTTTCAAGAGTTCTTTGATGTGTATCTGAGCAATGTGCTATTAGAGAGATTCAGCCCAGCTGACAGCTTGGAGAGTATGTGGCAAAATTGCAGCACCAGCAGGCTAAAAGAATGCCGGGAACAGGATTAGCATCATATTCTGGCAGTGCCTGTCACTTCTTGAATGGGCTGGAGTTCCTTAAGGTGGCAGCTTTCATTCTACATACAGCTAAAACCTTTAGCTCAACTGACAAGGGGAGTGAAAGAAAAAGTTCTGATTGAATAGAACACTGTGATTTTTGAGCCATAGGCATGCTTGAGGTCTGTTTTGCATGACTTTGTTTGACTTTGTTCTCGTACAATCTGTATCAAAGACCTGAAGGCAGTTTGTGTTTTGCGTGTTGTTCAGGGGCGACTATGTCAAGAAACCAGGTAGTTCAGGTTCAGGTTTATTGTATTATTATTGGGACATGGTGTTTGTATTTCATAATGAAAGATGCTCTGACACGTGTATTGATTTACACACAAAGGTCGAGTATTGAAAGCATTTCAATCAGCTGTATTTAAATAAGGCATAAAGCATTTAAAACTGCAGTTAGCAGCTGTATCAAGGGCACTGATATCATGGTGGCGGTTGTGGCATCAAGCCTCTGGTAAAATGCATACAGAGGGGAAAAGAGGGGAGACCCTCTTTATGTGAACAAAGGGCTTATGCATTTTGACAAACCACACTGTTTAAGATATAACAGCAGCATAATCGTGGCCTGAGGCTGCCATTCTTCAGCATAATGGCCTGCTTATTCATCCGAGGTGGCTTACAACAGTCTCCACAACGGTTTTATTTCCCTCCCTTACCTTGTTTCCCTCCTCACGCTTATTTCCTGTTTGAATGCTTGTTTGTTTTTGTATTTCAGTATTTGTATCAGCAAATGCTAAAATTCTACATGACTGTATTCTACCTGACTAGTAACTTTAGAGCATCCTTTATTCAGTTTAGCATGGTGTGTCTACAGTACACTACAGTGTCTACAGAAGTAAGAATATTAGGGATAGAAGTGAGAAAATAAACATAAAATATATGTGTATAAAGATGCCCAAGCAGTGATTAAGTGTTTTATTTTACAAGTATTTAATGTACAGGTGACATAGGGAAAGATGTGTATACTTTTGGAACACTCTCCACCAATATAGGCTACAAATTCACCACTTTGTGTGATGATGTGTTGAATGACTGTAAATTTTTGTTCACTGTGACAGAGTTACAAAAACGATCAGACTGTATAGGTTAAATAATCGGGGGAAAACACAGGCAGGCTACAAGCCGCCCAAAAAAAAAAAAGTCTTACAAGGGACAGCTACCAATCATCACTTTTACATTTGCCTTACCAGTAAACATTTATAGATAGACTTCGTGTATTTTACATATTAAAACAGCTTACAAACACAATGAGAGCTCAGCATTGAGAAGGAAAATTGAAGGGGTGAAAGTTGCCGTACATGGGGGAGAACATCCTGTTTGTCTTTGTAAGAACAAAGAAGTTTGTCTTACTTTGAGCCATTTAACATTCAGCATTGTTTTGTGCTGCAACATTTATATGCACTTAAGCACTAGGTCTCTTGAGGTTAAGTATTTTTCCTCAGAGCATTAATAGGGCAGTTTTAAATGATGCATGGTCTATAATTGCATTTCTTCCCCTGCCCAGGGCTATGTGTAATTAAAAGCTTTGCATATGTAGTCAATGAAATCATTTCCTCATTACCTAACCGTCCTCAATTTCCCATGGTTTTTAACTTGACCATTAAACAGGTTAGGTTTAATTAATCTATTTAGTTGTGTGAGTTACATTTACATGGTAATTTGCATGATGCATAATAACCACAATAATTACGCCTTTTCAGATTCTGGTGTACAGTGCATGCAACTATGATCCTCTCCAAAAAGTGCTTATATCAAACATCTATGTCCATCCAAAACATATAAATACATTAAACCTAAACCAGGCTATGCTTTTAAATTAAACTGACCATGTATTATTTTGATTAATACTGCTGGGAGATTAATGTTATTTTTTTCTGTTACTGCTTGTTAAGCCTTGTTAAGTCTCAAAACAACAATATTGTTGCAGGGATTTAATTCGTTTGTTCTAAAGGCAGCAACGTTTGTAGGCAGGAAAAGCACAAAAGAATGCTTTGTGCTTTACACTTATTCGTTTTGTAGATTTTGCATTTGTCAAACTCATTTTTTAAGTCCACAAATCAAAGTTATCTGTACATTTCAGAGAGCTGGCATGTTAAATGTGGTAGAGAGATGTTCCCTTGCTCAGGTAGTTGTCAGTCTTCTACTCAGTTTGGCAGCGTGTCCAGGCCCAGTGATGCTGCGTGCTGCTTCGCCCGCAGGCGTAGATTCTCAATGCTGGTGGTCTTGCTGTTGTGGCTGGGGAGGCCTCCAGAGGTCTGCAGCAGGGGGCTGTTCCAAACTTGTTGGGCGTGGTGGGATAAGGACTGATAGTAAGACTGGCAGGGCAGGGAACCCAGCGGTGCTGGCATGTTGACATTCATGCCTAGGTATGGTAGGGAAGAAGGGGTCGCTATGTCAAATGAGGGATAGTGGACCAGGTTGTTGGTGGCGGCCATGTGCTGGCGAAACTGCTCCTGCAGCCGGAAGAGGCTGAGTGGGGATGAGGAGTACGAGTGGCTCTGAGGGATCCCACTGGTGACACCAGCAGAGGAAGATGTGATGGCTGGGGAACCAAGTGGAGAATCTAAAGACATGAACAGAATAGCTGATTCAAAAATTGAGTCATTATTTTATATCATTATTTATGAGTTTTTTAGGTTCATGTAAAAATTTACTATAAAAATTACATACCTGGTTTAGGGCTGAGACGCTTGCAGAGAGGGGAGAGGTGTCCAGATGTTGTTTCTTTCTCTGCCTTTAGATCCTCTCTGTGTTGTTTAACTTCTTCTTCCTTGTCTGTTCCGTTGTCTTCAGTTGCCGACTCGCTGCCCGACTGCTCTGCCGATGTCACATTTAGCTCAAGGCTAAGTTCTGAGCTCAGGGTATGGGGAGCCACCTCTGCTTCCATGGAGGAGGAAGAAGATGAGGATGAAGGTGGCTGGTTGTCAAGATTTACGGTGGCTTGTGGATCATCCTTATCACCTGTTGCCAGGGTTTCATCTGTTGATATGTCTTTCTGCTTCTGCAGTTGTTCTTTTTGAAGGCTCCGCTGCTTCTTGCGAAACTTAGCACGGCGGTTTTTGAACCATACCTAACATTAAATGCCCAAAAATGCAAAATAAAACCCTTATAAGTAAAAGTTCCACCAGCTTTGAAAACTTCACAATACTAAATTAGAAACGTGTTGATAATAGTATCTGTGGACCGATCATATCTATGATCTAGTCTCTAGATCTAATTTCTTACCTGCACACGCGCCTCGGGTAGGTTAGTGCACATGGCCAGGCGCTCCCGCATCACAACATCAGGATAGTGAGTTTTCTGAAACGTCTTCTCTAATGCCTCCAGTTGCTGTGCCGTGAAAGCTGTGCGACTGCGCCGCTGTTTGCGATGCTGGGAACCATAACGAGCTTCGAGTATGATATCTTGAAATGTACAGCCGTTGGAAAAGAAAAGACACGGCATATTTAATTCAGTGCACAGTCGAGAATTACTTACGTTGGGAGAGCGAGAGATCGCACTTACCAGCCAGTCGTTCGGCGAGGGTGAGCGCGTGAACTGACGGCCGATAATCAGGTGCGTGTTGCGCTTGTTGCGCCGCCTGTTGATGCAGGTTGTACATGGCGCTCAGTGAGTTCATTGCGTGCAGAGAGTATCCGTTCACTCCGTAGTGTTGCATGATTTTGGTTATCTGTGAAAGTGCAAGGATGCAAGTATGTTTTAGCAATACATTTCTCTAAGAAGTTGTTGTTTAAAAATACATTGCGTGATTAATGGGTTGTCTGTTTTTGATTCTCTAGAGTTTGTCTTCTATAGCACTTCGTTTAAGTGCTATTTTTGTTATTGTTTTTTATGTATTGGATCACTAACGATATGTGGTCAGTCAGCATGAATCAGCCATTTGGAAATCCGCTTTAACATGCTTTCATTAATATCGAATTATTGTTTGTTCAATCCATTATTCAGATAGAATTCATTGATGCATTTATGAGTTGTTTACCTAATGGTTTGCGACTTATACTGCATTAGAATAATCACGTTGGATTATTAAAGCATCCAAAAATAGTTGTGATAGACTTGGGTGGAACCTCTTTAAACACAATGTCCATTTAGATATAGTTCATTTTAATAGTTTAGTTGCAAATTGAGTAAATCTCAACTCGCATCCGAGCTGCTAGCTATTGCATAAGTGTGTGGAGAAATTGTATTTTAATTTATTCTAATACGTTTTCATTCCCCCCTCTTCATTTCAAAAATGGTCATTTTTGCCCGTTCCTTGTGGAGTCGTGTTTCACCAGCCATTTTTCACAGCCGGTTAAGATTTTCATAGATAAAATGAAAGGCTCCAGGACACTATTATGTATTAGTATGAAAGTAGCTGACGGTCAGGAATATCTCGGAGGCCAATGCAATGCGCATTATTAAATGAGAAAGTAAATCTTCCCATGGCAGGTGTCATGGGACTCAGAGCAGCCTCGAATTTTAAACTAGATTTTTATATTTCCATACAAGTCTTAAATTGTTATGTAGTCCGAATATAGTCTATTTTTGTGATCCATGAACTGAATATATACAACATTCAACTCAGAATCAACGCGTTTTACGCGGTGCAAGACTCCTAAATAACAGTCCTAACAAAAAGTGTCTTTAACACTAATAACACAAGATATTACAGATGAGTGTATTTGATTCTTTGGTATGTATGGATAATATAAATAGAATTACTGACTTCCGTGGGGCTAAAATGTGTTTGTTGTCTATTCAGTTTTCATTAATAATGGCACTAAAATACGATTTTCATAGAGACATTTGAGGATAGATTTGTAACAGGTATTGTTAATATTTTTATATATTATTTTACATATTTAAATTTATGTATATGCTCCAGGTTATTATTGTTATTATGTACATGCAAACTTATTTAGTTTTCTTTACTCTGTTGGCTTTTAACGCTAAATAAATTTCTTCAGTGTTCTGACAGGCTCGTTCGTTCGGTGGATATATATTTTTGCCCTCTTAATACGTTTAGCACTTTCAGGCCATAGAAACGACCGTCCCACCCTCTGTATGGAAGGGCCTGAATGACATCTGCAGAGCTCATTCCTAAACTAGTAAGTCAGTGTAACATGTGATGAATATGATCAGAGGGCAAGAGGGAATAGTTTAATTCGCTTGGACAGAAGGTGCTTTGCTAAACATTTACTTTTCTCCCCCAAGTATTTGAATTGAATGGGTTCCGTTTCTCTCCCTCCCTTCTCTTGCGGCCCCTTATCCCATCGCCCCGGGGCCACGTTTTGGCTGAGATGTATGGCTTCTCTGCGGGTAAAATATGCATGTTGATCCCCATTTGGGTCTCCGTCTAATGGAAGTGCAAATAGGTTTCGACTGTGGAGGCCTCCATTTATCATCACCGCTGACACGGACGGACGTACAGTGAAGTTAGATGTGTGTGCGCGCGCGCGCGTTCTCCCGGGTTCAAAAATTGCTCGCGTGTGCTTTCCTAAACCGACGTCTAGAGAACTATATATCTGTTATCGAGTTTAGGTTCTTGTCATTTCTTTCCTATAAAAAAATACAAATAAACTAAATCTAATGTTGTGGTAAAATAATGCAAAACATTTGACACGTATTGCCAAATAGCGATAAGAACTATAAGAACAATTATCAAGCGATCACTAATATAGTGAATTGTAATTGTAGGCTGCAATTTAATGAATAATCCCAGCGAACAGAGAACGTTCTTTAAACGAAGGCTAACCTTCTCTTAAAGCTCTTTTAAAGTTATTAAAACGTTCCTTCAGTAACGTTAGTAGAATAAATATCATATAATCAACCTTTAATCCTAGTGAAACGTTTGGAAAGAATCTAAAATGTTTAAATACCGTTCATATAACCAAGCAATAACTTACAAAATATTTAGCAACTAACAAACTATAAAATAAACATTTGACAGTTTTTGTAACTTAATGGAAATGTTATAAAACATGCTTACAGCCTAAAATTGTTAGTTAGAATATCGTTTAAATTTTAGGCACCACCAGTGTTATTTATGTCATTTTCGCCTCTGCGGAATATTCGTATATAAGTGGATATACTATTTTCAAACTTTTGCCGCAGGCCAAGTGATATTTGGCACAAAGGGCAGCTTATTTTAATACCGTGTCTTTCTACTATTGTAGTCTGTTCATCCGCCTGTTACTGCTGCGGGCAGTTTGACACCCCATGCTTCGATTATTAAAGCCACATTATGTAAATTGGCATGTACAGTGCAACATTTGATCAGACTAAATTAGGAATAATGTTAGCGTTAAAAACCCATTTGACCCAAGGGCGCTATTTATCGCGTCTTGCATGTGACATATACTTATATTGTCATTCATATTTTTCTCATCCGTCAAAGACCCCACATGTGGTCAACACAGAGGTCTTTTTACTAATATTATCCCAATCTGTTTATTCTGAGGGGCAAAGCAGTTCCTTGTTTTACTTAGCTACATTTAAAAGATGTTTAAAACAATATTTAGAATATAAAAATATGACACCATAGTCACAAGTTATAGTCACAATAGAAACAAGTTATGTGAACATATGGTGTCTAAATGTTAAACTGAGGCCAGACCACGTTCAGAACGCTGTCTAACTTCTCTCAAGTTTACAAAAATGTTCTGACAGTAACGTTAGTAGAACGTTTTAACATTAAATATAGTAAAATAATATGCATACATACATACATACATAACTTTAAAAGTTGTTAGTGGGACGTTTTTAAACGTTGCAGAACAATAGCGTTAATATAACGTCTAAACACTGGACGTTTTAAAAAACTGTTATTTCTTCGAGTACTTTACTACTTTTTCTACTACTTATTTACGACTAAAGACGACTTTAAAGAGAACTATACAAAAATTAAAAATATGTTTTTACAAGCACTAATGATTTAAATGTCAAATCTTATAAACCAATTGCCACAAAATACAACAATAAAAATACCAAACTGTGCTTGTTTAGTTACGCCGTAAGGTTTGCATAAACAAATTCGATTCTTACCTCGGTCTTATCCTTATAATGTATCCAGTGTCTTATTTCAATATCACTTGATATTTAGTATTTTGTCGCACACAATATTTCCCAGCTGTCCTTAACTTATTTCTCGAAGTCTATGAGTCCATTCAAATGTATCCGCAGAATATTGCGCACTTCCAAGCCGTCCTCTGTGCTCTTCCCAGCGAGCTGCGTCCATCTATTTACAAGCGCTTTGAGGAGGGATTTTAAAGAGCTCAGCGTAATGTCAGTGAGGCTTGCTACTGGTCATTGAAACTGTCAATCATAGCCCGACGCTATTTTCTGGCTGCTTGTGGTCCCGGAGCCAGTTGACCCTATGCTTGAAAGTCCCAAATCGCACACTTGCTACAGCTACGGCTTTCAAACAATAATATCCGTGTGTAATGTAAGAATAAACAAAGACAATGTCGATATCGACGAGAGTAAGAGTTTATCACCAACAGAAAAAAACATTTCTTTAGTGGGCACAGTCTGAGCTTGTTTTTCATAAAGAAGCACGATTTATATATACATTAGATAAGTTACAGGGAAATTTTCAATTTACTGTGGTCAAAGTTAGTGAGAGTTTAAATGCCAAGTATGAGCAAAATGTCATCCATATTTTACATTTTCTCATGATATGACGTCTTTTGGTACTTAGTGAACAGAGCCACACTGCTCATTGCACATGGCCGCGGTCCTAAGCCTTTTTTCAGACAAACGAATAATATCTCATGCGTTGGTTTTGTTTGCTTTTGGGCTTTGTCATGCCATTGCAGCAGAGACTGGAGGGACTTTAGAGATCTCTAATAGATGCCAGGCTACTGCCTTCACAATCTCTCCCGGTCTTGAAGGATTTGGGTGAGGATAAGGGGAGACAAGACGCTATTTCAGCCTCAAAAAACCTCTGTCTTGAAATGACTGCCGGTAAGAGGATTAAAACAATAATGCCCTTCTCTTCTTGAAGGGTTTTTAGAAAAGATTTCTTCTCCCGGAGCAAAACCGTTTAGGTTGGAATTAAGGGCAGCGCAAAGTAGCCTTTAAATGTAAAGCTTGCATCATTTGTTAAAGATGCTCGCAGAAAGCGGGCCAGGGTGAAAATCCCTGAAGTTTTATCTCTGGCCATAGTTATCATCTAGAGGAATTTGAAACGAGTGGGAACTGAAAGGAACGATGGAGTTTTGCCTCTTTTCCGCATATTTTATTTAAATGCTGTCGCTAAAGAAATGATATAGGTGTCGCCGAAAGCCTTTACCACTGCAATATTATTGTGCATATGAGGTTGGATTGGTAATGCAGTCTTTCTCTAAAAATGCATGTTTTACAGTATAAACATTGTTTTCCAGTTTAATGTAATTCTTATGAAAGGAAATACAAGGCAGTTGATATTAACACGAGTCAGTTATTTTGCTAGTAACAAATAAATTGATACTTTGATATGCTGTATTACAATATTATACTATATTTTTCGAGTTATATAAAATTGCTGTAACACGAATTTAACTTTTGTTCGTTTTAAATTGATTTAAAATATTTTTAAAGGACAAAAAGATAAATTATAAGTGACATTATAATATTAAGTGCGCGAATCTTAAAATCATTAGAATAAATATATATGAATATAACAAATCACTAAAGTTCAAGAATTTGGAAAATTGCAGGTAAATATCTGCACTGCAGTATATTGTAAGATTTGTAAATTAGGAGTAGTCTGTAACTTTAACACAACTGGGACAGACTGAAGTAAAGTTAAGATAGTTAGTCATAATATTTTTGTTTAAGGTTTTATTTTTCTATAACCAACGTCCTTCATGGTATGAGAAAGAAAGAGGATTAACTTGTGAACCGATGGAAAAGGAACTTTAACGGGAGGTAAATCTGGACAGTGTCTCTCTGTGAAGAGCGTTTCTAAAGCAATTAAAGTGAGAGAATTCGTCTCAGCTCCTTTTCTTTAAATCTGCTTTAACGAGGACAACTGTCCAGCTTTAAATGACTTCAATTTAAAGTGCCACAGAGAGTAGAGAGTAACCCACCTTTAGAGATGCAAAAATCCCTCAGTTCCGTGTAAGACGGAATAATTGGGAATTTTTTACACTTTATATTAACTGCGATCAGTTGCCTTTGTTCCAGTTAAATGTTGTTGCAGTTATTACTATAACAATTATGTGAAGACCCCAACGATACATTTACTCAGGTTTATTTCTTTAAAAATCATTTTATTTAAAGCGTCTCCAGCTGCTATCACAAATAGATCGAGCACATCTTATGATATAGTCAATGATGTAATCATGAGTTGTATTTTACAGCTCGCTTGTAGCTTTCGAGGGAAGTAATGAAACAACGGTTCTCTATTTGTCGTCAAAGCGAGAGATGGCTGTTATTAGCAAATTAATAGACCTAATGATGTTTCTGCAACTTCATGAATACATTACGTGTGCAATCCACAAAGCTGTAGCCTCTCAGGCTCAATCCAAGGGTATTTCAGCATCTGCTCCTCTCAGAGCAATTAATCATTTTGATGTATGGCTTAAAATCGACTGCTTCCAGGAGAGCTTTTTGACAAGAATAACAAAGCAATTTGCCAGGAGTCATCTCTTAGACACGTTATTAGCAGCACCTTCAAATTAGATACCTGTATTACAGGGACAGTGCAACTTTTTAATTTATTTTTATTAAAATAGACCTTTTAGAAATCGAATCACCCATGACAGAATCCCAAGATCTTCTTAACAAATCTCCATGCTGAAAGTTTTTGACCTGTCAGTTCTGTCAAAAGCTGTTGCCCCTCTATTCACTCTCATTCTTTATCTCATTACTGTCCTCTGTCTGTCTTCTCTCCCCCACTCTCTCCCCTTCTCTCTCTCTCTCTCTCTCTCTCTCTCCCTCCCTCCCTCCCTCCCTCCCTCTCACTCTGGCCAGGATCCTCAGCACAAGGGGCCCTATTGTATAGTCCTAATCCAGAAGCAACACAGCTTTAGCAACATGGAGGGATAAAAGGCCCATCAAGCCCGCAACTTTATGGGGGCAAATCTCTACCTAATCCCTCGCTTTATCTAAACAAAAGCTCCTCTGCCCTAATACACCTTTACCGCAAAAAATAAGAGGTGCAAAAAAGTCTCAGGCTCAAGTGAACTGTGAATCCATTAAGAGTTATTTTATGAAAGAAACAAACTGCTTCTGACGTAAGTTAAATGAAGCCTGCAGACACAAAATAAGATGAATAACTAAAGGTACACAGATTTCTTACAGTAAAAACTTGTGTATGGACAGTGTGGATCACTTTCAATGATTTTTGGCTAATTGTTATTTGTTTTTTGCCAGTTGCCAGTTTAACAGTAGCATTTGGAGTCCTTGCTACAACTGTCTACACCTGACTAAATGGCAGAGGTTTAACTATAATCATTATACTATTCCTCACTTGTAAGTTGCTTTGGATAATAGCGTCTGCTAAATGACTAAATGTAAATGTCACTCCTAAAAAATGCTTATGACACACATGCTTTTAGGTCTTATTATGTAAGATTTGAAATGACAATTAATTTAGTCTCAAACTAGCAAAATAATATAAGTAATTCTTTTCATAATTAATATTTAAATACACTGGACAGAGATGGGATAATTATAATTGAGATCATATATAATCATATATAAAACATCTCATTATTATAGTCATTAAGGGGATAAAGTGGCACTTACTCTTGTTTAGTGCTTGATAACTATTGAGTAAATAAAGCAGATTTCAATAGAATAAAATAAACTGAACTGTGTGAGTTATTGACAGCTCATTTGTACTCATGTCCACATTAAGATTATTTATGTCAGGATGAAAACTGGAGGAAAAATGGAGAGCTAAGACGTTTTTCTGTCTCATAGTGTCATGAGCTTTCTAACATAGAACTTGATGAAATTGATGTCTGATTGCATAATTAGTTGTAATCTGTCTTTCTTCAGATTAAAGGAAGGGTTCAAAAAGTACCAAATCTGTTCCTGACAACAATACGTTTCCTCTTAACTGCTTGAATATGGATTGTTCTCTGTGGCACAACTACAACATCTGTCTTTACTTTTGTAAATCCCTAGGTATCTGCTCTGTTTTGTACTATCAGTCAGTAATCTGGCTCTCACCATTTCATGCGTTGAGGCACTTGAGTGAAGAGCTTTAAAACATGACCCCGAATTCGACTAAGCGGGACTCCTGCTCCTGACTGAAGTTTTCTCTTTATCATTAAATTAAAGCGGACCCCTTAGATAGAACTGTTGGTACCTCAGCCATAAGTACCCACATTAGATCTGGGTTTTGTAGTCTTATCCTGTAAGAACTGAAATTGACTCATTTCATGAGAGCATTTGTGCTGTAGTGTATGGCTGATAAGAAGCCATGCAGCTAGCAGCAGGGTTGATAACTACCTGTGGTCCACGCGATTGGCTTCAAAACTCCCCGGTCGGGTGAGTAGCCAATGACTAAGAGGTGTTTACATCAGCAACGTGTTATGTGGGGCAGCATGTGAGTTTAGCCATCTATGAAATTGCTAGCTAACTGGTGGACCTGAGCTAAGTGCTTCAACAATGTAGTTCTGTTTGATGAGTTCTTCACAGGGGTCCCCATTTAGACCACATGCTGGCATCTCCCTTTGGCACCCACCTTAACAGAGCTAATACTCTTTTAATAGCGTAAACAGACAGAACAATTGACTCATTAGAGAGCCAACTAGCCAAATCTGACGCAGTCTATTGAGAATGCTGGAGAGCGAGACTCCTACGTCCTAACAGCACATGGAAAGCTCAGATTTGAGTTCTGTGATAACAGTAATACTTCATATTTTCCATTCACTCAATGTAGAGTCTGAACCACCTTCATACCGGATTACCTGCCCTCACTGCAGAATGTGTTTTTGCAGTATGGCTGCCTGATGCTCAGCCTCCCACAATAAATATAAATCTTCTTCTTCTGTGGGTATTACGGGAATGAGCATAAGGGATTGTGTTATTGTAGACCCAAAATCTGGTTTTAACTCCTTGTTTTACAAATGGCCCTTTTAAAAAGCTTTCCAGTGTTTGTATTATAAATGTCTGCTATTCTGAAAGTTTCTGCTTGCTGTTTGCTACAGTGCTCTGAGACATTTTGTGTCTTAATAAAAACATGAAATCTTTCATGTTTTTAAACATGAAAAAGTTCTGCAAGGATTTAGAGAGAACAGTAATAATCAGTGATCATACACACAGTGGCTTAGTCATGGATATGTGTTATTAGAAATGTAAAGGTATACGCTCACTTTAAAATAGATGTGAATATATTTAAATACAGCCTACACTCCTATTGCAAGCAATCATTCTTTATACCATCTGCACACCAATACTTAGTTAGCATAGTATTTTGTCTTTCCCTAAATAACTAATAAAATACTCAGCGTCCTTTCCTTGAGTTCTGTTGACTAGCCAAAGCTATTTAGTAGTGTCTTGATAGACTTTCATTAAAAGCTGTGCTATAGAAACCTCTCATCTCTTTTTAATTAAGCGAATTACCTTATTAGATAATTTATAAAGGTAATGTTTGGCAGAAAGACTCATTAAAGGGTTCACATTAAGGGTTTATGGCCTTAGAGGAATGATCAATGTTTATATAAGGGAATTAAATAATTTATTTCTGTGCTAATTGTTAATTCCTCTGGCCTGTCTTGATGTAACAGTTGAGTGCTGTTTATGTTGTTGAGTTCTTCTTCTGTTGAAAGAGTCAAAAAGTGCTGTTTTTTGTTAATAAAGTAATGCTCACATAAGCATCTATACATTAAATTGTTTTTAAATAATATTTATATAGTTATGAACATCCAACATATTTTAGAGGATAACAATTTTTTAGGAGAAATGTATACATCTACATTTGACCATTTGTCTTTGCTAAGTACAGTGCAGGTGAGAAATTGAGAATACTATGGCAAAGGATCACAGACACAGTCATTCACAACAGATGCTGGGTGGTATCTGGGTGGTATCATGTTCTGTTTTCAGTGTAACCAACAGTCAAAGAACATTGGTGATCAGTCATTGGAAAGCTGGCAGAGAAACAGCTGTGCCCCATTCACACTGAAGCACTCCTCGCCAGATCCTGATTGGTAGAGACTTGGCAGCAGGTCTGTGACATCACCACATCCAAGAAACCTCCACCTGTCTCTATCCCCATAGCTCTCATTTCATTTCTTCTCCTCATGATGGTAAACGGAGCCTTGCTGGGCCCAACTGTCCATGTTAAGTAGTGGGCTGGTCCATCCCAGTGGGATAGGAATGAAGTGACAGGTCCCCTCAGCTGCTGAAAGCTTGTCAGGGTCTTGTTAGCTCCTCAACACCCCCTCCTGCTCCTCCTCCCTGGTAATCCACCCCAGCAGGGAGGAGACGTAAGGACAGAGGGAGGGCTGGAAATAATGGACGTGTTTGTTTACCTATTTGCCCTTGACATGATCAATTGATCAGGAGACTAATTCACTGCCTCCGTGGGAATATTAAATTTCCATTTAAATTGCAGATGGATTTCTCCCCAGCCTACACTCACTTCTCAGTAAATGAAGAGGGATTTGTGATGGCTCACAATATACAATTATTGTTCATGTTATCTCATTTACTTTAACTACTGCTGATGGAGTGACAGTGAATAATGAAGATCAGAGGTGGTATTTATTTTATATTTATTTATAATACTAAAAACATGTCATACTCTATCACATTGCACCAATCACAGATGCTTTACAGACACCTTTTGTGTATGTGTGTGTATAGGCGTCATCCTTTTCTTATCCTTCTTTTGTCATCCTATTGTCATCCTTTTTTTTCATTTAACAGAGCATCCCTCAGGAAGAAGGCAGTGAATAGATCTTTTAAACTTGTTTAAAAACATCACTGGTGATAATTACCCATATCATGAAGATGTCAGTTATTTAACTGCCAGTTAATTTGCTTTTAATGGCATCCTCCACACACACACACACACACTCACTCACACACACACTCACACACACACACACACACTCACACACACACACACTCACTCACACACACACACACACACACTCACTCACTCACACACACACACAAACACACACTCACTCACACACACACTCACTCACACACACACACACTCACTCACACACACACACACTCATCTGTAGTGCACCGAGCGGAAAATTAGTTAATTCCTCTATGGAAAACACTGCGATTAAACAGCACTGGAGAGATTACAGTGAATGAATGATCACAGTTTTATATTTGAGTCTTATTTTCCAGTGGGACATCATTTAGAGATTAATTTGATTCTGCCTGAGAATAAATAGTAAATTCGATTGTTTGATGATTTGTTTGGGGAATAGTTGCTGAGGAAATTATGTATTTTTTATTATTCCTTTAATAATTCTAAATATTTTAATGTGGTAAGCAACCTTTCCATTCTGTTTTATGTGTTGTCTTCCAGCCAATCACAAACCAGCCTTCATCAATAGAGTCATTACTTATTATTAGTTCTTCAGAGGGCATTAGTGCATGTTTGAGGTGTTTCTTGACACTGTCATTTGCCCCTTTCTCTGACACATGTTGCCCCAGAGCCAGATAAAGCCCTCCCTAATGCACCTTAATGGGGCTGATCTGATAACTCCCTAAACCTTCCTCTAATATACCTTCACCGACACACACCAGTTCAATCGAAGGCTGTAAATTTGATCTCCATCCGGCTTGCCGCCGGGCCTCTCCCCCTGTTTCTTGTTTCAAAGTCCAGCCGTTCTTGACACATCAGTCAGGAACCCCGTTGAACTTTGACCACTCCCACTTTGACCTGTTATTGATTTTTTTTTTTTGCCACCTCATCGTGCTCAATCCGGATGAAAGGGGCAAAAGGGAGAATTAGCGAGTGAGACAGGAAGGACTCAGAGGATATGAGGCGATCGATGTGAAGTGATTTTAAGCTTACTGCAGCTGAAAAAATGTAGACAGGTAGAAAATGCCTGAGGCCTAACAGATATGCATTAATAGAGAGCGCAATTGCTGGACAACTAACACCAAACAGAGTGTTTGATTTTCTGATATATAGGTTTTTGTCTACAACAAGCTACCATGAATTCACAATAATATTGTTCCTGAAATCTGTGCTATCAGTGCAATCTTGGAGTCTAACATGAATTCATTTTGGCAGATGCTATATGTGTTTCAAATAAAACCCCACATTCTTTATGCCAGGAATTTTTTTTATTATTAAACGTGAAGAGATTTACCACCCGTGAGGTTGTTGGTCACACCAACCCTCCATTTTTATGGAGCCAAAGGTGTTCACTTGGTGCCAGCCATGTGGCCCAATTGGTCAGGACACCTGCTCAGCTAAATACAGTTTGTCACAGCCCAGACTTACTGCTTACAGACTCCCAGTGTGTGTGTGGATGGGGTTGTGGGTAGACCAGTTTGCCTTCTCTTTCACTTGATCTTGTTGCGTTGAGTTAGTCAGCATTAACAAAGATACATACAACACTTTTAAGATCTCTTATTTTTTCTTTTATTTGCTTACTTATTATAAATAATTTTATTTTTCATCTAAAACTTCCATGAAATTGTCACAGCCCTTCAGAGACATTAATTGCTTTTGGCCTTCCTCTTCCAAAATCTTTAGATAAACACAAATTCAACATTTTAATTTAAATTAACACATTTCCACATGGATTTTTGGTGTTTTATGCCCAGTTATATTTGCCAATTTAATTAAAATTTATATTCTATTCCTGTGTGAGCTATAAAACAACTCTATTTTTCTTGCCTGATGTTTTAATTGTTTTAAAGTGAGACCAATGGAAGAATTAGGGCTGTCTTAAGGGTGCCTCTAAAGTGTGTAAATTAAACCTGACGGCTGATTGTTTTAAATTACACTGCTGCCTCCTCCCTTATTGTGCTCTGTGATACTCCTCCGTAATCCCACCCACCGCCCTCCTCCATTGCTCACCACATTTTCTCCCACCCCCTCTAGGGGCAGATCAACCCCAATCCCACAGCTCCTTGCTAATTGATATTTATGTAATTGAGTCAGGCTGTGGTTTCCCAAAGAGAGCTGTGTGTTCTTTGTGGCCCTTTGTCTCCAATGGTTGGAGAATCAAATAGATTTTTAAAGCCACAATTATAAAAGCCCCTGCATCTTATTCATTCATACATCGTTTTCACGTCACTGAAAGGCAATTTTGAGAACTAATGGGGGTTAAGGCCCATGTGTTCTGACTTACTCCCAGCAGACAGTAACTTGTGCCCTCTGTAAATGAGGGCTGGGGGGGGGGGGGTCATATTTAGTTACTAATACACAATAGCTCCTCCACTGTAACTGTAAACCTTGGAACATAGTTTCCTTTTGGAGCATGTTAAATTATTATCAGTTGAAGTTAGGGGCACCTTAGTTGACTACTTTAGTAACTGACTGATAATCATTGGGGAGAGGGTTTGAACTAGATTCTAAGATCAGATGAAGATGATTAGAAGAAATCAATTCTTGTCATGTTATTTTAAACAAGAATAAAAGGGTAAAATACTCAGAATAGGTGGTTTACATATTGACCCCCTCTGAGGAGATTTTATCATTAGACAAGATAAACAGGGTGTTTTTCTGACTCAATCTGTGATAATCCTGACAAATTCACATGAATCCTGGGTATTAATGATGAATAAGTCTTAAATCCTGGTTTATCTGGCAGTATTTCCAAGGCTTTGGAAGGAATGCACAAAACAGAGAAAGCTTCTCGCAAATGTGCTGATTTGGACTTCCAGTACAAAAACAGATGACACTGTTTCTTAACACTGTGATTGTTGAGTGAAGTGCTACTGATTTAGCTGGGGAAATCCTAAAATTACACAACATTTTAATTGAAGCCTATATACTGTATACGTACACACACGCACGCACACACACACACACACATATATGTGTGTGTGTGTGTATATACACATTGCCTGCCAGTCATAAAATTATGCTACACAAAAGCAGTTCTGAGGTTGTGTCTTTCTTCAATTCTAACCCTACAGATTCCTCATATACATCATCTCAGCTCTAAACCAATGTAGTGTGTGTTGACTCAATTATTATCAAGGCTGTGCCAAAATGTGACACCTGCACATAAAATACTTTCAATGAACTTCACTGCAATGCCTCACTGTCTGTCTCTCTGACCCACACACCGTCAGATGAATGTGTTCAGTACACAGATCTCACGCACTCAAGCACCAAACATTAAAGGACTCATTGAAAATACTATAAAATTTCACAACCCCTTGAAACATTCCCATGTCTCTGGAAAATAATAAGTACAGTTCCACCCTGTGTGTATACTGACATCAGACTTCTAGAGATTTTAGTTTGAGGTCCAGTTAAAGTTCAGCCCTTCTGCTGTTTCAATGAATGTATGCCTTTAATATTTAATATTTTATTAATAGAAAATATTATTTTTCAAAATATAAAAATGCACTTGTATTGAAAATAGAAATAAATAGAACTATGCAATAAAGTAAATGATTGTCTTGATATTTTTGTTGATAAAATGTTTAATGTATTTAATGTACAGACATATTCAGATATTGTATTTGTTACAGTGAATTACTTCAAGGGATACAGTACTGATTTAAATTGAGAACCAAAAACCAGAACTAAGCTTTAAATTGCAGAGGTGACCTTAATCTATTATTTATCTAAAATTTAGCAAATTGATTGAAGCAAATATGTATGTGTGAGATTGATATGTATGTTTTTAATGTGTGGGTCTGCATAGGAAGGACAAGCTGGTAGTCAGACAAGAGGTCACCATGTTTGTCATATAGGATTGTTAGTAGATGCTGATGGTTAGTAGATGCTGGGTTGACTCTTCTCAGTTTTCCTCTGTTAACCTCTACTGCATGGCAGTCTGAGATTGACCTTACAAGAGTGTGTCAGTGTTAATATTTACCTCTTCTGAGGAGCTTGGCGACTCTCACCTTCTCTCTCTTTCTCACACCTCACTTGGGCAAGCTGTTTGTGTTATCACAAGCTTTAGGACATGAATACGTCTGGAGACCATTTGAAGTCATAAAATCTTTGACATATGCCTTGCTCCACAGTTGGTCATAGTGCAGGAAACTCATCCGTTGATTGTTCAACTCCATGTTTCTGTTTCGGCCTTCAGGCAGGTTGTGTCTATGGTTATTTGTGTCTTCTATATACCTTCTAATAAGGAAAGACTTCATTCATGATTCCCTGGACCTGCTCTGAATAGAGATTAAGGGTGCCGTTGAGAGTTAAGCTCTTTAAAGAGGTATCACCATGCTGCTTAGACTCCAACATGCTGGGTCACTGACCATGAACCCTGAAGACGCCCATCATTTCGTGACAAACCCATCAGTTCATATCCCAGATTCTGTGAGGATAAAGATATACTGTATGTATGAAGTTACACAAGAAACCCTCAAATTTGTGACATTTAGAATATATGTCATTGATTGAAATGTTATAAAAAATTCTTACAATACCAGTTCAAATTTTAGGATCACCTTCTTATTTTTTACTCATTATTTTTACTTATTTTTTCCACATTTTAATAATAGTAAACACATCAAAACTTACATTTTACTTACATTTGACCATCTTTACCTTTTATCTAAAATTCTTACACTTGGCATTTTATCGCCCAGCTCCTCAACATGAAAAACTGTATTGAAGGAATTTCCATCTGTTCTGAATTATTTTTAATTCATTATTTGGTTCAAGTAATCAATTTTAAAAAACATACATTTAAATAATAAATCAGTTTTATAATTAAATAAATTAATATGTTGCCACAATTTTTTGTCTACAAACGTAATTTTAACAATAAAACTTACAGCTTTAGATTAAAAGATTTTTAAGATCATAAGAACCATTTTTGTGTCAGGTGATCCTAAACTTCTGATAGTGTAATGTTGGTAATGTAATTTAATGACTTTGATGGTTAAAAAAATCTTACTTGCCTCAGCTGTAATCCAGCATTACAACAAAAGAAAAAGAACCTTATCTAGTCAATTCAAAAGCTGGAGCTCTTACAGAGAGGATAACAGACAGAGTCTTGGGAATGTCAATTGCAGTAATGGCCCCTAATTCCAAATTAATTCAGTCTAAATGAACTGTCAGGAGAAGATTGATCTGTTGTAAAGGCTGTCTTGATGAGGGGTGTCTTGGGAAAGGGTGATTAGCCGTGGAGGCCTGCTCCAATCGGCACTGCCTGAGGCCTCAGCGCTGGTGGATGGTGGATGCTGAGGAGCAGCTGTGGGCCCAATGGTTGGAGAAAGTCATAGTTGGGGAAAGTCATAGCCCTTAACATTTTACATCAGCTGCACTGAGATGGGGTCTACAGAGAAGCATCAGTGTGCTTTGGAGTTACACACAGACTGTGAAGCTCTATTATTAATTTATGTTTAGCAAGATCAGCTGTACATTGGGTTGGTAGTTGTTATTGGTGATGTGACATGCATCACAGCTGAATAAATATCATATTAATGTTTTATCCACTGTACTGTTTATTACATCTTACTGTTTACTGAAACAGTGTGTGTGTTTGTATACTATAATGTATAGTTTGGAAAATCATATTGTTACAGTTGTTACACTGTTTGTAGTTCTGACCTCTTTGGTATTATTCAAACTAGGATTGTGGTATGAATCTATTGTTTTTATTGTGTGTTAATGTACTATTGTGTGACCTTCAGGATGCACTTTACCCCATAGTAAAACAAAAAAATGACATGAATTATGAATTGCATATGGCAAGTTATATTTATGAACATCTTTTGGGTTTATTGGACAGGACAGGAGAATGTAGAGGGGAAAGGACCTCAAACTTATATCACTCACATTGACAGAGAGACAAGGCCGAGCACTGACCACAAGCACTGTTCCAACCCAACCAATGTTTCCTATGTGACAGAGTCTTAATAAGTAGCACTTCATAAGTTAGAGTAATAAGTTTACAAAGTTACTAGTCTCTTTTCTGTATTTGTGGCTGTCACAGTCAACTTCCTGATTTAAAATGTAACCTTCTTGCTGAGATAAAACTGTTACGCTAGCAGTGAACAATTGTGAGATATTTAGCAATCAAACAAATCTCAGATATTTGGAAAGTAATATCAAAAAACTTATTCAATCAAAAAAATAAATAAAAGCTGCAATGACTATTTCAGCACACAAACAGTTTGTGATTCACGCTCTAAAATGATTCTGCAGCATTTTACTTATTAGGTAATCATAATTTTTTTATCCTTAGGGTCAGGCCTCGTCCCAATCCTATACTCAGGAACGGGTCGTCTATGGCTACTATACCACTGAATTCCTCCGAGCATAATTATGTTAATCTACACAGCAGGTTGAGCCCCAGTGCTGACACCAGAACTTTAAACCCCACCAGCTTGAAAGAGGCTGGCCTATAAGGTACTGTTTGATGTTCAAATCAATCTCTTTCAAAGTCTATATTAACGCCATGCCTTAAAGTATTGGACACACTCCGAAGTGCTGCAATGGCATTAGACCTACCGTCATTAATTTAGCCAGGCCCTTGGAAAAATATGAGAAGCCACTCAAAAGCCAAAATAGTTAACCTTATTAAGGCATCCATTTATTTGGAGGATCTGTTTATTTATTTATTTAGAGGCCCAGAGTGGAATTTTCTGCTTTGCATAGAGTGCATGTGAATGAATATGGGCCACTGGATATTTTCATAACTGAGCTTTGTGCTGAAAATCTCTTTATGAAGCAAAGAGGAAAAAATTATGGTCATCATTGGAATATGCATAAATAAATAGCATTTTACTGGAACGGATATTGGAATTTGAGGACTTGGGTGTTCTAAATTGCCCTGGAACTTTAAAATTTGCTGGGAACTTTGAGCTCTGCTTTCATATTCATTTTAATATAGACAGACAAAATGTGTTTAATATTCTCAGTTACCTTCTCTAAAAATGCATGATGTACACTGTGGTACATCACAAACATCAGTGCGGGCATTTGTGAGTATTTTTCCTCTGTGATTATTTTTCCTCTATAATCTCTGTACATAGAAGCAGTTTGTGTGAAACTGTGAAACACACACAACATAGAAGCAGTTTGTGTGACTAAGTACCTAGAGCAACATGTTTTGGGAATGTTGACCATCAATGACCTACTACATGTTCTCATGTCCATCTGGACTGGATTGTGTCCTAAAACATAAATTTGTATATCATACTAATCCTCACCAGAAAAACACATTTGTTTTGCTACTGTGGGGTCCATCTGGAGCTACATTGAAAACGTTGGATTTAAAATGTAATTCATATCTGGAAATAAATCCTATTTTTGCAACAGGAAAACTGTGTTTTAAAAAAATAATGTCAAGATGTAGAACAAATAGGAACTAATTAGATTTTGGTACTGTTTTTAAGTCACAACTTAAATGCAGGCAAACCTGCATTTAAACCTGCAAAACAGACTCTAAAGGCTTCTGCCCAAACTGATAGTCTAGGTCAGTGTTGTTTATGATGCTATTAAAGCAAAAAATACATACAGAAAACTGTATTTGACTTTTTTTTATTTATTTGACTTAATTATTTGATTAGCATTGTTATACTGAAAATATAATTTATATTGACTAAAGGTAGATAATATTAAATGGACATTAGAAGCATTTTCACTAGCAGTGTCTTTTTGACTTCACTGTAGTTTACTTTAGATTATAAGATAAATGATACCATTATCATATAATATTTTACCAACCTATCTGAAGGCCCCAATTGTACTTACATTGCAGTGTGATTAGAATGGGGTTCATTAGTTATTGAGATGGGCTCACTGAGTGAGTGGGTTTGAGGGACCTGTGAGAATCTGCTCAGTCTCTGTTTAATCTGGCTGCCTGTCTGGCTGTAAAGTAACTTTGGGCCTGTGATGCACCTCAGGACATTTGGTGTCCAATGTCTCATTTTCCCTGATGTACCTCCTTGCCGTTTGACATCGCAGAGATTTGACGTCGATGAGATCATTAGTAACTTCACTCCCACAGTCGCCCGGGGCGATAAGCAGATAGACGGCACAGTCTCTATGGATTCCCTTCATTTCAGCCCGATGCTGTTCTCGTCCTTCTTCCAGTGTCATCCTCTCTCTCATTTCCATCTCTTTTCACCCCTCCTCTTCCTCCTCTCCACCCTTAAGAAAACTTATTTCAACCTCAGCCTCTCTTGCCCTCTTTCTGTGATCAATATAGGGGCAGCAATGTTCCCCTGACAGATTAGTTTATCAATAGCATTTAAATATCCGTCATGGCCTTTGAATTAGCACTCATTGTTTAGTAATGTTCTGGTCTGGCCATGTAAAAATGTATTACATTATGCTAAATCCTTTTGAATAATTTTGCACATTATATGGGTAACTTAAGTCAAAGAGATAATATAATGAATATTAAAATGAAGTGAAGAAATGACTGATAAAAACCAATTTTAGCTATTTTTTATATTAATTCCACTGATGTCTCAGAGATTTAATCATAACATCTTACGAGAATCACTCCTGATTTTCTTTGGTGAAGTTAACATTAGTTCATTAATATAAGGTGTACATAGAAAAAATCTAGGACAATAGAAGATGCTGAGAAATTAAATTCAAGATGCTTCAGTCCTTAATACATCCTATCATTAGAGAGAAATGTAGCATTCATTGAGAAATGGGTCAAATGAGCCGTGACTTTCATAGACCCCAAGCAATAATCCAATTTATATTTCCATTCTGCAAAGCAGCAGTGTGATAATTTAATCTTGTTGTGCATCTGAGCCTAATTTAATGTTAGTAAATATGTATGTTGCTTTTTAATTAAAACCAAGGAATGTTTTTTTAAACTGTTTATGTTATTATGTGAATTAGTTCTGATTTAATGACTTCACTTCTATGCAGCTGTTTAATTCTCTTGTCATATATGATTATTTGTGGTCTTCTAGGTCTTTCTAGTCACCTTTTATTTAAAGAGTGTGGGTCTGGCCCTCACACTGTAAAATCACCTGAACTTGGGTTTAACTAATTTGTAAAGCAGGCCAGAGCTTAGAGAGGCATGATGCGATTTTAAGAAGTGCGGTCGTTTTAGAAGAGGAGTTTTCCAGATCTGAAGTTCCTCCCCCCCATTTCACCTGCTGGAAGGTTTAGAGACCCACTGCAATCTTGTTCCAAATCCCTCAGATGTCATGACTCTCAGAGAGCAGAACGCCGGGTGGTGGGTCGATTTTGGGGTGGCGTGTCTTCTCATGGGCTGGAGGTGGCAGCCGCAAAGGGGGTTGTGATTTGTTTGTGCTCCCCTTCGGAAAAAGAGCTTACGAGTTCGGCAGAAGAAACACAGGGAGCTAATGTGAAGATTTAGGACTTTCTCTCAGGCTTGGCCTTCCTTAAGCTCTGTCAACTTGAGCTGTTTGCTGAGGTCCTGTTCCCACTAAGTGTGGATTAATACTCTCTCACTCCTAGAGTCCAAGCTTTCAACCCACCCGGCTTCTAGCCATGTCACTTCACACACTCAAACAGACACAAACAGCCAACACTGCTGTAATCCACATTCTGTTATCTCTCTCTATCTTGACTTAATGAATAAGGGGTTTAAACTAATGTATGGAGATATGAGAAATATATTTTCTCTGTCCTCCCTTGTTGACAAGTAAAGGAATTTACTTGTCAACAAATGTCAACAAAATACATTTTTATACACATTTTGTTTCATGTGTATAGTGTGAAATTTGTGTGTAATTCTATATCTGAATTTAAAAGTAAAAACTTTCTTTAAAAAAAAATTTAAAAGTAAAAATAGATTAATGTCACACAACACTATGTATCCTATGTATGACACATGTGTAAAAAGTTTTGTGTGATAATAATTTTATTTTTAAGCATAGATGACCTTTTAAAAATATTGTTTAATATTCATAAAATGTATAAATATGCAAGGAAGTTTTAATTTTGTTGCAATCTTACCAGTCTACTAGTAATAATAATAAACAAATGCAAATTGCAGATACATACAGACCTAAAATGTATAATATTTGCCTTTAATAAAACATTTGTAAAGCATTATGATCATATGCAATTCATCATGTTAAAAACTATATGTAATTAAAATTAAGTT
>JBAJNP010002489.1:32326-47637 GCA_036877545.1 Yasuhikotakia modesta
CCCATTTTTCTGAATCTATGGTATTATGTCTCTTTCTCATTTCTGAGAATTTTAAAAGATGATGATAGTATCATACTTATTCCACTTTTTATTTTCAAAAGAATTACTGACTCATTGTTAAGCCATAACCAAAAACCCCACCACAATCACCTCAAAAGTAGTTGACAAAAGAGAATAACAAACATATTTGGAAACATAGAGGATGGTTTTTTTTTTGCCATGCCAAAGAGGCTGTCAAAACCTATTACCTAAGTGTCTTTTATCTTCCCATATGCTTTTGTTGCCTAATCAGCTTTGTATCTCCCTAAATCCAGGATTGGGGAAAAAAACCACATGGATCAGCCCATCATGTTTGGGAATGTGTTGTTGGCAGGCTGAGGTGGGCTAGCACGGCTCTGTGGATGACCAAAGAAATGCAGTAAGAAGCTACTGGTTAACTCTCCTTGCCGCCAGATTCTATTCTCCAGCTTTTCTCTCGGCTCTTGATCCTCTTGAATTTTCTCTTTCTTTTTTTCCAGCAGAAAGGAGGATTGCGGCTGCAATCCACACCGGTAGAGGAAAAGAGGACATTTTTGGGATCAAGGCCGGACTTGAGCGGAGAAATCACCTCACAATAGAACTATTACTCTTATCAGATCTGGTTAAGAGGGCTGGTGTTTTAAAAGGTATGTATGGTAAACGTATGCCAGGGAGGCTGTGGCTATAGGAGCTGAGGCAGTCGTGAATGGAATATCTATTGTGAATTGCACATAGAAAGCAGCACATCAGTGTTGTATCTTTATCTACAGGAGATCAATGGAATGAAATAACCAGCCACACCAGCAAACAGCCCCATCAGCTCCTTTCACTAATCTATACCAGACAAATTAGCCTTGCAAACAGATCAGGACAGAAAAGATTTACTCTGTGCCGGCTAATTACATCAGCTCATTAAGAGTCTTTAAGAGGCTGTGATTAGAGATGTTTGTTCACACTCTGCATGGTGTGTTTAATGGCTGACAGTTTATCACCCGCCTGCCTGAAGCTTTGTGAGAGTAATCAATCTGTTGAAATTCATCAATATTTAAGAAGCTTGTCTCAGAGTCAGAAGATCCATATGGTGTTACAGCTTCAGTGAGTCTGGAGTTATGAGAGCTGCATGTTGATGTGAGTGCAGGTAGAACATCTTTTGGGTTGTGGAGGGTGAGGGTTTGTTCAGCTGCAGGAACAAGCTGGTTGGAGTCTTGGAGTTTAGATTCTAAGTTCAGATCTCAGATGAGGCTTTACTTATGTCCTTGAGAAAAAAGCTAACCTGGGTTTTTAACACACAAGCACAATTAATGTTAGGATAGCAGGCATCTAAGCACTCTGAATTTGGTCTTGTACAGTAACAAATGTCCAAAGCCTGATGCATAAGAAGTTTATTTATTATTTTTGTTTAATTTAAATAAAAAATAGTTATGTGTGCATACTGAACAAAGTGTTTGTTTGGCCCATTCTCATTAACTTATATAAACTGAATTGCGTACCACACATTACAAGTGCATAGAGCAATTAAAAAAAACTAGACCATGTTTAGATGACACACATACACAGAGTCACTGCCTTACAGACAGATAATGATGAGAAAGATGTATATATATTTGACTGATACCAGACTACCTGTGTTGTCACCACCTGTCCCCTGAGAGAAACAGCCCTTCTTTTAGCTCCGGTTACCCACACGCCCCCTTCTGCCCCGCGGCGACGCGTTCCACAATGGAGAACGGAGAGGTTTGGGAAATGGAGGCCATTTATAACTGCCGCATACACACACACCCCCCGTCCCAAATTCTGCCATGTTCAGAGACAAAGCGAGAGCCCCTCTCCATGCTAATGTCACACAATTACCTTTTAACCGCTCAGACAAACGGCATGCGGGGGGAGAAGTGACATCAAATCAAAACTGTCACAGGTGATCGAGTCGAGAGAGAACGCTGGTTCGCCGGCTGTCACACGCGCTTATGGGGGCGCTGGAGGTTGAGGGGAGTGTGTTTGTGGACGCTAGTGCGTATGTGATTGTAAATGATAACTGACTGCTAATATCCTCCAACATGTTCTTCTCATCAGCTACTAATGTCACTGCAGAACCGGCCCTCAGACACACAGCCATAAATCACCAGACCTCTGAATCTCTCTATTGCTCGCTCGCTCTCCCTCTCTTCTCTTCTAACTCTTTCCCTGGCGTTTCTCTCTGGGGCTTGAGCTTGCAAGCATGGAAAATAGAATGCTCTTGACTAATGATATTCAAAAATGATAGGGAAGAGATTGAAAAAGCGTTCCCCCTGAACCATGCGGAATGTGTACCTACTAAAGCATCGCTTTTTTAATGGCGTTTTAGGGGACACTGTTAAACTGCATCCGCAGTCAATGTCAACTTATCTTTTGTCCTCCAGTGAGTTGAGTTATTGATGGATTAGGGGTCTTTGCGGTACACTAACAAAGAGGTTGTTCTTAAGGTTAAAGGCACCAAATCTATTTTTAAAAGGCTAAAAAAATTGCCCCTCAGCTTGAAAAGTTAAGTTTGACCCATGCAAAATGAGTCACTGTAGGCAATTGTTTTTAATTAAAAATTGAAGTCTGGTTATTTTCACATTCTTAATAATAAACCTCACAAATGATGCTTGTGTATGTATGAACATATGAATGACAAACAATGAGCTACGTCTGTCTGAAGCACTGAGAAGCTCACAAAAAATGCTCAAATATAGTTAATTTTAGATGTTTAACTGCTATTTGCAGAATTGTGATTGCTAGACAAGGACCTAAATTAACATCTTTTTGTGAAACCTAAAAAAAAAAATTTATAAGTTCAATAAAAACTAAAAAAAAATATTTTGCCTGTAGCTCTTAATTAGAAAAAAATCACAATTGCTTGTCACACATCAGATTTGTTTAGCAAAAAAGTGGGTCTGATTTGTGTTGCATATAAAATGTAATTGTCTGATGATTCATTGGCAATAATTCTATGTTTATCACACTTGCAATTTCAGATCAGCTCCTCACTGGGATGTTGATGGTGAGCTTGAAATAAGCATCTCTGAGATGGCAGGCAGTGACTGGTGAATTACAGGAGCATTACTGCACAGCATGTAACCGGGCCTTCAGCACAGCTGTGTGATCAGTATCCATCAGTGCATTATTTCAGTGTCTTAATGTTAATCATCCACAGGTGTTTAATTTAATATTGCTTTTAAATGTAATTGTCAAATCAAGATATTTATGTTGGTTTTGTTATTGATGCTTAAAAAAGCTATAAAGCAGAGAGATAGCCTGACTGGGGTTCTTAACCAATCAGAGATGTTCATGTCAGTCAGGTGTGTGTGATTTCGCATCGGCCAAAGACAGCAGAGGCCTTACACTGCACCACACGCCCCACAAAGCTGTCACACTCTTAATTGCCTGTGTGACCCTATATCCTTCTGTGACAGCCTGCTAATTACCCCCTTTGAGAGCAGGAGTGTGTGTCTTCACAAATGTGTATAAACATGTGTATAACAATGTAAACATGGTTTATGGGCAACACTTCCTGTGTCCTCATAAACCAAATGGCTAAATAAAAATTGTCAATGGTCTTTGATGGTTATGTTTTGGGGTGGGGGTAGGGTTAAAGAAATACAATATACAGTTTGTATTGTATAAAAATCATTATGTCTATGGGGAGTCCTCATAAATAAACCAAATAAACCACAACATTTGCTTAGTGTGTGTGTTTGAGAATGTAACGAAGATCAAAAGACTGTGGATGTCATTAACAAAGACAAACTAAGTCAAGTAATGCATTATTTATGTAAAATTGCTTTTACCTACATAGTGATTGTAAGCTTATTCAATTCAATGCAACATTCTGAAAAATCACAGTGATAATAGAATTCATTATTATTACTCAAATGCAGGTATCACAACCCCTGTGATTCAGATGTAATGTGACAGTATTTGTAAACATACTTTAGACAGATAATTTTGATTAAAAAAGTAAAATAAAAAATCTTTCTAAAAAGATGAATCAACTGCCAAGTAGAGTGAAACAAATTGCCAAACTATCCAGTGCTGGTATAACAAATATAATAATAGGAAGATACTTGTTAATCCTTTTGGGACCAGAGCAAATTGTTGTATAACTGTTGTTTAACTAAATACCTGTTACATTCCTGCTCATTGGAACGTAACCCCATCCAGAGGCAGTCATTTCACATTTCTTCAGCAACTCATACAGGCCTTCAAAAGACGTTTCATTCTTCCATTCTCTTCAAACAGAACAAAAAAAATAATTAAAGCAGACGATGGAAGTTCTATAAACGGACATGCAAATGAAATGCTAATAGAATGCTAATGAGGACTGTGGGGAGGTGCATGGAGGGTAAAGTTTGGTTAGAGAGCGAGGAAGAGAGAAAGCAGGAAATGGCTGGGTGAGCAGTGAGTATGACTGGTGCCATGCTGACTGAAGAAACGTTTTATTAGCGCATGAGAGAGAGAAAGTGTGGGTTGAAGGGAGGGGCGAATGGTTGGCCTGTGGGCTAATGAATACTGATTGATTTTCAAATTAAATTTCACAACTCTCTCTCCATTTCTGTTTCATACACACAATCTTTAATTATACTTACCAATTTTAACATCTGATGGTTGTTACTATGGTTTGAGTCTTGATAAAGATAATTTATCAGAGATAAACTGGACCATCCACAGCATTGACTGGCAGTTGAAATGAAGACACACTCTTCCACACATAGTTACTCGCGCACAGACACCACAAGTCAACACATGGGGAAGATGCCCAGGTCTTTAAGGTGAGAATGTGGCGGTACGAGACACCTCATCAACCTGTCATTTTACAAATGACATAGCGGGACACCGCTTAGTTCGTCAGGGACCGCTAATGGTGTCGCTCTGTTTTGCATCCTGTCAAAGCAGAAACCCCCATCTCCGCTGCTGGCTTCGTTTCAATCTTAAACCCTTTACATGTTCGAACAAACAGAGTTTTTTTTTGTTTATTTCAATGTTGAGGTAGGGTTGGGGCAGCACAGGCCGGGTCGATCGTTAGACGACTGTGTAAAACAAATGCACGAAGGTGTAAAGGAGCACAGTAATGAGAAAAGGAGGGGGCAAACACAACAACGTTCAAATGCATGAGGCAATTGCATGTTTTTTCTCTAAAATATTAATGATCTTTCATTTGGCTCTCATCACAAGGCGCGCGGGGAGAATTGCATTCTATTTCGCAAAGCCTAAGAAAGCACAGGCCTACATAATGGGTAATAGGTGTAGAGAGAAGAACGGAGGTGAGGGCCGTGGGGCAGAGAAAGCGAGTGAGGGAAAAAAAACAGAACAAGAAATATTCCCTGAGAGAAAAGAGGGCAGGAAGGGCTGGCTAAGGTGGGAGTGAGAAAAAGGAGAGGAGATTGGAAATTGAAATTGATGACATTGGGAGTGACTATGACAGAGCCAGGCCCTTTATTCTTTTCTCTTTTTTGAAGAAATCACAGCAGCCAACCTTGCAATGAGGGCAGATCAAGCTAAAATAGGCTGTTGAGTGCTCAAAGAGAGAGAGAGAGAGAGAGAGAGATGTGGTTTGGCAGGAAGGGAGCAGACAGGAGTGGAGGACATTAGTGAGTAGATGATGTTGTCAGTGACCGATGTAAATCACAGCAATACATAGTCAACAGACACACTCGGCTGACTGTGAGGGGGCAGCTGTCAGGACGCTGGCACTGACAAATGGAATATTTTCAGAGGACTTAATCAGAAGAAAATGGGGTTTCATCTGCACGCCTCCACACTCCACTGCCCTCAAAGAGAGAAATGATTGCCTGTCTTCCTCGCCTTGCCTCTTCTCCTCGCTCTCTCCATCTCACTCACTCGTCAAGCATAGCCACAACACATAGGAAAGGTTACAGGAAGACCATGTAGCTGTTTTACCATAGAGAATACAGTGCAGAGGGGCACACACATGCACATAGATACACAGAGCTCTATGAGTGATGGAAAACACTACCTCATAAGACATATATATCTTTCTATATCTCTCGTAAAACACATTCATAACTTAATTTGTTGTGTAGATTGTGTACTTGTACAGATTCAGGGGTCGGTTTACTAGCTATAAAACAATTAAATGTCTTTCAAAGAACTTTAAATTTCATTTTCTGAGATTTTTCTACACTTATATGACCAACAATGTTTTAAAAAACAAACCACCAAGTCCCTCCACTGTAACAAAATAAGATAATAACATGAGATCACCATTGAAATGTTGAAATGCAAATGAATGTTGTTACTCATACAGCCATCCAGTGATACAGATGTACACACCAGCATGCACAAATAATGTTACTCTCCATGTTCTATGTACCAGCATAGTACTGTGCATGTCTCCATGTACCAGCATGCACAAATAATGATCCATGTGCTATGGATCTGTACATATAAGTGTGGTGGCATGCACACACACATGCACACCCTCCCTGGTGCTCAGAGCCCAGGTCTCTAAGCTGCAGGTGACCACCGAGCGCTGGATAAACACTAATAAATCTTCCTGCACAGCCCAGCAATCATCTATCAAAACTGAAAGAGTGAGAGCAGAAAGAGAAAGAATAAGTCACACAAAGTGTGTGTGTTTAAGTGCCTGCACCATGTTAAATTGTGTTAGACTGAAAGATGCATGTAAAGAAAAGAAGGAAAACTATAGGCTTTAGTTATACTTTTTATATCAATATATTACACTTTTAAATTTATTTATGTGCATCCTTTTCTACAGTTTCATTAATACAGAATCAAGTTATTTAAAGGTTTTAACACTTTATGTTGTGCTGTCCCTATACATACCATGTAGAGGATTAAATACATTTATGCTATACTAAAGGTCTGTGTAAACTGAATAATAGAATATACATATTTACAAAGATGGCTTAATAGGTGGAAACACTGAAACAAGTACTTTTCTCTGTAGTAAGAGCAATTTCTACACACCCACTGAATAACAATTCATGTATGTTAACAAGTGAGTTTGTCATGAATTGATATTTGTCCTGAGCCTAATTATGACAAATGTATCATGAGACAGCTGGCAATATCAAGGCTGACATAAAAGCTATATATTCAGTTAATCTAACCACATCAGTTGCATTCATTGCGTTCAGTTTTATATCATATGCATTTTAATTTTTATTACTTAATTTCTATCTTTTTTCAAATTAACTGACTGAAATTCATTTGAAAGAATGTTTGCAGACACTTTTATTTCCACAGCCCAGTACAGAATATCATGTAATCAAAAGGACATTAAAATAAATCTAAGGTTTAATTTGTTTCCTCAGCCTGTCCACCCTCAGTCCTGGCAGTAAGCGTTACAAGGCCCTGATGCCATCCATTTGTCTCATGATGAATGTGACTATATTCCAGCCCCTTGCTCTGTCCAGCTCATTTGTTATGACCTGACGTGCCGTCTGCTTTCTGCTTCGTTCTTGCCAGTGGGTACCACTAGCTAAGCAGGATGAGAACTCTATAGCATACGGTGCCAAACATAGGCTGCCAATTATTCTTGTTCTTGTCATATCAAAGATATGCTTTGTAAACTTTCATTCTTGGCCACGGGTGTTTCACCTCCGCCACAGGTTCTCTCTGCTGTGTTCTGCTGTGTTTTAGTCAACCAATGTTCAGGGAGAAAGAAGTTTTTCTCAAGCCATAAAGCTGATATGATACTAATAGTTCCCTGGGCTGTTACATACAGAGCTCAAAAAAGAACTGCTCACAGCTGAGTTTAATTGAGGGTCCGGTCAGAAGATCTGATCTCTATGGTCTAGATAAAATGTTACACTGCGTATATTAGCTTGAGGAAGCTATTTAGCCGTGGCACCTTCAATGCTAGTCCAACGCTCAAGCATGAATCACGCACTGTTGCGACAGCAAAATTTGTCACCTTTTCCAGTGGATCAATGATAATTACCTCCCTGACACGAGTTCAGTTATTACTTTACAGGATCAAGGACAGAGGGGAGGGAGGGCTGCGGGCGATAGGCAGGGTCTGATCGATACTCTCTGAAATATAGCTGCTACAGTCCTCAGCAGCTCAACAAACCATTACAGCCACTGTTCTCCACAGCTCAGTGACTGATCTGAGTCCAGCTTTCTACTCTCTTACTGCTGCTATGAGAATCTATGGATGATTGTAAGTCATTTTACTTATAATAGGATTTTTATAGGTTGAACTGTCAAGTTTTTGAAAATGAATATTTATATTTAATGTTTTTTAAATCATAATAAGCAGGAATTTCAAAAGTAGGATGAAAAATCTGTGAGATTCTGACTGGACCACTGACTTTGTATTTAAGCTTAAACTTATTCCCACTTTTTTTACTTTTTAAGATAGAAACATTAGAAACATAGAATGCACGAGGCATTTGAGTTCTTTGTGTTTTTCTGTGATTCCACTAAAATTACATTTAAATGTGACATTGCTTTGTGACCTCAAGTGTATACTTTATGCAAGTTATATGTAAATAATTTTTTTGTTTTAAAGAGCAAGTAAACTTAATCATTGCTCTAATGCTGTAATAATATTTTGACACAATTCCCATACATATTCCTGTCCACATTGTCCTGCATAAAGTATGACCTTTATCACATTTCCAAGTTCCCCTATAAACAGTTGTAATTTCTTAGCATATTTTATTTTTAGGTTGGAATATTAAAGATGAAGGATGAATAAAATAGGCCACTTGCCTCTATCAGAAGAAAATGTTTCCTGAGTTTTTTGATTCAGAGCTTTGTGTAAAAGCATATATTTTTAGACTCTCACCTGAACGCACACACATAGTCCATATTCTCTGCCACACTCCATAGACTGAGGTCTCTCCCTCCCTTTATTAAAAGACCTGTCTGCCTGTTTTTGCTGTCTGTCCCAAGTGGCACTGTGTGTTAAATTCTATCATTAAACCCATTACAGAGCTATCAAACCCTCTGTAATTCCAGCTAATGACCTCATTTACCTAAGTGTCACCCGTGTCAGTCAGAACTGAGGCCGCTTGCTCTGGCAAGCATTCAGAGGTGTCAAACTCTCAAGGGACATCCCGCCCACACTCCTTTTCTGTAAAAAGAAAAGCTTTTAGAAATCAATGCCTGTGGGAAATGACAAAGCTCAGTAGTATTGGAGCCTGGATACATTGTCCTGATAGTTAGTGCTGATACACTGACTAGAAACAGCTTTTGATTGGTTAAGCAGTTAAGTAAGGAGACTATAGTACTAATAAGAAGCAAATGGATACTGGTTTACAAGTAACTGTTTCTCGTGACAATCTGAATTTTGCATTTCCTGAATTCTTCTACTTGTAGTGAGCATTTAAAGGGATACAAAGTGGGATAGTCGGGATAACGACACACACCGTTTCCCAATTTGTTCTTGCTTTCCATAAGTTCCCCTTCTTCTACATTGCCTGTGTCCTCTCAGTTGTATAAAGGACCCTAAGGCCACTGGAACACCAAACCCCTGTTTCTTTAAGGGATGGATAATTGACTCCCTTCACTTGGTAATTTATTATAATACATCAGCAGGCAAAACAGTGCTGACCTTTCAACCTTGTCCAACAACTCTGCACTGCTAACAAAACATGCACAAATGCCCACACACACCTTGTCCGGTCCACCCCCTTCAATAAAGAGCCAAGAGACTAGAAATGAATTGGAAAGAGAGACAACTGGCAAAGGAAAGGAAATAAAATGATAGATGGCGTGCATTGTGGCATTATGAATGAATTATGCTGGTCAAATACCTTGAGCAGAGCAGCGCGTCAGACAGTGTCTATACTAATCTTAGAGGAAATATGGCTGTATGTATATTAAAGAGTGCAGCACAGAGTGAGCTAGTGAATTAGTTGACATGACATGATTTCCATGACAAAGACATATTTCAGATGGCATTATTCAGTGGCCCACATTTATCAGCCTCACATTATATCAGAGTCAGCAGTTGGTTTGTTGTTTTGTAGTTTGTGGGGTCGTTCACTCTGCTTGACAAGGATTCAACGCCACCTTAAATCCGGCTCCATCTGTTTCCCTATTTATCATGATGCTGAGACAACTTACATAAAACACATTATCATGGACTCTGGTCTAAACTTACATATGAGTTAACACCTCTGTGCAGGTCTGAGACATCTAAGACTTATGAAGTCCTGGGAAGTATATGTTATCTGTTATTCTAACAAATAGAATGTGTTACTATTGTTATTATTATTGTTAATATTGTCGTTATTATTATTATTATTATTATTATCATTATTAAATTAACAGTTCTAACGAAAACAAAAAGCTAGATATTGAAATCTAGTTTCCTTTCAAACTGTATAATAGAGTAAAAACTATAAATACTATTATACAATTTAAAAAGAGAAAATACATTTTAGTTTTTATCCTAAATAATTCAAAATAAAACAAATATGACTGTATTATTTGGTTTTCATTGTCTTTTTTGTTTTCAACATGAGTAATGGTTTAAATTAAAGCTATAGCTGTGATTAAAGTACATCTGTAAAATGTTTGACTCAGTAATGCTCAGCGAATGCTAAAAATAAGTAAATAATTATTATTAACTGTGTATTATTAACTAAGTGAAATAATTAACTATAACATATCTCAGTAATGTAGAGATTCTACATATATTTTTAAATAATTAATCTAATTAATATACATGACTGTGATGTAATTTAAAAACGAACATTTGTAATTATGTAGGAATAATATGTAACATGTTTACAGTAAATGGACATATAATGGACATAATAATATAATAATATACCATATAAATAAGCTACATTAGGGCTAGTTGTGTACAGTGAATTTCTGTAGATATTTGAAATAATTTAGTCAATTTAAAAAGAGATACATGCCTTAACATCCTAAGTACCAAACCTTAGAGAGTAAAACAATACTAAGACAGTCTAAGACAGATTGTGAAAAACTGTCAAAAATTTTCAAGCCACAAATTATAACAATTAAAACATACCCAACCATTATAAACCAGATATTGAGCATCGTCTGTAAAAATTATAACAGGAAATCTTGGAAACACGTTTATCTCCTATAGTCTGGACAAAATGTTCCTTTTATTGACTTCTTTTCTTTCCCACATATATGTTTATTATTAAACGTTAAATTAGAGCTACATTTAAAGGTTGGACAAAATAAAAAATACCAAATCAAACAAAGAATAGATTTACTTTTCATTGCTTTATTAAGCATTTACTTTGTATTAAAACAGTAATAATGTATTTTGACAAGAACATCGGTGTTTTAGTCAAAGTGGTCAATCTGAAATCAATAATGTTAGCGAAGCTTTACATAAATGCAAGTCTCAGCCCTTTGCTCCACCATTTCTAAAATGTTATTCATTTCTGTAGGTTTTGATGCCATCTAGTGTTAACTTATAAAACTGCAAGCGTTCTGTAAAGAGTTCAGTAAGTGTTTCTTTCATTGCTTGACTGTTTGATTTCATTTATTTAGAAGATTTTCCCTGTGTTGTGGTTAATATATTTTCTGTATCTGTGTATTTTAAATGAGACTGTGGTAGTGTTGTTTTAAATGACGTATACATCATGAACGTATTCGTGGATTTGTCCTCAAGGTGTCACTGTTGAGTTACACAGCTCAGAACACAGCAATGCTGATAGAATGGATGACAGTGATCTGTACAAAAAGCGGTGTGTCAGATAGTGGTTAAATGGTCGCCATTATCTGTGTATGACTGTATGAAAGGTTTTTGGCAAGTGTTTAAAAATGCATTTATTAAGTACATATAAAATCTCTGGCGGTCTTTGCCCCGGCATGTCAGCGCCAGGTTTTCCAGCAAGGGTAACAACGTCAGCCAACGTGACTAGTTAGCGGACAGGCCACGCCTCGAAAGCGTAGACCAACCAATGGGATCTGTCGACCTTTGTTGGTTCAACAATGACATCCAATCACAATTGTTTTTATTATTTTTATTTGCATATGTCCAATACGCAGAACCCGCTCTCATGTTTGTTCTCAGGACAATTAAATCTAGCGTAACGCCGCACACACGTCAGATTACCGGCGATAGTCACACAGTTAAGATCAACGCGAACCTTTGTGGATTTACTGTTTAAACCAAAAGCTACAACATTTCGTTCTGGATTTTACATGCAACATGACTTTTGAGGAACTAAGTGGAGATTACTCGATTGAAAGGTAATTCGTCGTTTGCATGTGTTTGATCTAGACAAGGTCGTTATTGCAGTTACTGCATATAAATGCAAAAAGCGTCTCATTTTAAACGTATCGTTGTCTTATTTTCTTATCCAAGAATATACAAAATTTGACATCAGTAAAGTCATGTTGCCTTGTGGCGTGTTATAGCAGATTAGCTTTAAAGATATTTAAGTTGTTAATGTCGTGCGCAAAGTTAAACTTCCACATATTCAACTAGTTGTAAGCAACAGATTGAAAACAACAACTGTTGTTCTACATTAACAGCAGTTTAAAACTGGGTGCAAGATCTGTTGCATGTTAAATGAACTTACATGCTAAAGACCTACATTATATG
This sequence comes from Yasuhikotakia modesta, assembly GCA_036877545.1. NCBI lineage: Eukaryota > Metazoa > Chordata > Actinopteri > Cypriniformes > Botiidae > Yasuhikotakia > Yasuhikotakia modesta. The sequence goes on from JBAJNP010002489.1 coordinate 44,898, forward strand.
AATCAGATATTCATCAGATAAATTAATACCTGACTTTTGGCTTTTACAGGATGGATTCCGTAGCAAAAGCTCTAGAGGAGGTCCTGCGCTCTGCATTACCGCAGGGATGTATTACAGTCGGTGTCTACGAGGCTGCAAAGTCACTTAACGTGTATGTTTAAGGTTTTCACATTTCAACAAACGATCGTAAAGTGGTAAAATGAGTCAAACTGACTTAAACGCCATCCGTTGTTTCCAGTGACCCTGATAACGTCGTGTTGTGCGTTCTGGCCGCCGATGATGACGACGTGAACGATGTGGCGCTTCAGATTCACTTCACGCTCATTCAGGCGTTCTGCTGCGAGAATGACATCAACATCCTGCGTGTGAACGACACACGCCGCCTGGCGCACATCCTCGGGGGAGCGGGTTTGCACGCGATCGAACAGATGGATCTGCACTGCATCCTGGTCACTGTAAGTAGCCGGTAGTTGCGTGTGTGTTTGGTTAATGTCGCGCTACAAGATCTACAAGAGCCAAATCTAAACGGGGCAGTAAAATCATGTGCGTGTCTTGATTTAGAAACTTGTCAATACATGCCCAGGTGTAACTGCCGCAGACTGGCATCCAAATGAACATCCTGCTGTGTATTAATTCATACGCAAATAAAGGCGTTTCTCATCTGAATTTATCAGAGTTTGCTCATTGCTATTTGTTTTACTCTATTGGGATCAAACGATTAGCTGGTTTTGGCTCAACAAAAGATACTTTGTAAATCTTCAATACCTACCCTAACTCAAACATACTTAATACTTGCATGCTCAGAAAATCTTTGCAAGCTGACTTGTGAGTCAACATGTGGTGTTGGTCAGATTGGAAGAATTAGTGATTGTCAATCTAGCAAAGAGACAGAAGTCAGTAAAACATTTTCTTTAAAACATTGTCTCATTTTTTGACATTCACAGGTTCCACATGCATCCACATGGAAAAATCCGGCTCTGGGAAAAGTGAACCGGTTCTGCAGAGAGTGTCGCTGTATGGATCAGTGGGTGCCTGTTATAAACCTTCCAGAACGTTGAAGACTACCACCAAAAAAAGCCATGAATAAAAAAATCCAAACAAATAGATCATAAAATCTAAACTGATGGTCACAGAAGAGACTGCTAGTCGACACCACAGTATCTAGGGACCATCAGAATGAACCGGAGGAGGAACATCTTTGTGCAATCTGAGATGATTCTGCAGTTTGTAGCTTTGATTGTGGGACATTTTGAGAATGTCAGATGAGGCTAATTGTGAACGGAAGTGAGCACTTAAGTATATTGTGAGGTTTATTGGTGGGGTGTCATAAAAGTACATCAGTTATTTACAGTAAAAAACAATTTCTTAGGGATAAAGTTCTTCAAATCTGTAACAAAAGGTCGTTATTTGAAAACCGTGCCTTGATTTCATAACTATTCTTTGTGTTTTTGCCATAATTTTCAATAGTACGTTATTATTATTTGTTGATTAATGTTGAAAAAACTATTTAAAAGGGACTTTCTGCTAAACCACTGAGATAAAAACTATGCATTTACAGTATCCTGTGGAAACTGTTTTCTTTACATGTAAATTGGTCCTTTTTGGTCTTTAAATTATTTCTATTATTTTAAGTAAAAAAGTATTTATGTTAAAACACTTTTATACTATTGGCTTCAAATGTGAAATATGAATGTATTTTGCAATGTAATTAAAGTATTTTTGTACATGAGTTGTGAGTAACGAAGGTTGTTCTTCACTGAGAGAGGTTTCTGGAACTATCAGAAGTGACCTGACAATGCCACATTTCAGATCAGTGAGGTCACCCTGCACTCAATAGCCTTTGTGACTGTATTTCACACAGACAAAAGCCATCCAAGCGGTTCTTTGTCCTGCTTTACTTAGCGTGACCAATGGGTCTATTTATCAGTTTCTATTTACAACTCGAATTGCCCATGTTTGGCTTACTGTAAGTCTTCATGCATCAAAATGAAACTTGTTTGCTATTTTTAATGGTACTCTATAGGTCTAAACTATAGAGCTGCAGCAGGTAAGGTCTCACAAACGCAATTAGAAAACATACGTCTAGAGAATGGCCTCTGTAAAGTGTACAGTTCTTTTGACCCTCTGTTCAGGAGTACCAGATCACATGACTCTCATTTACTGTAGCTTTCTAGAAGACCAGCAAATCAGTTGCATAACCCATTCGTCTTCCCAAACTAATGATGCAAGTTTCGATTAATGTCTGAGTTACACAAGTCAGGGAAACCCCAGTCACAGGACACCAAGAATCTTTGTACAGAATGACTTTTCAATCTTAATGGAAGTGGCTACAGCGCACTGAAAGTGCAACAGCTTTGTCTTTACAATCTTTTAAAAAAATATATTTTTAGACTACACAACAAGGTCCTGTTGATGTAATCGTTCTTTTTTTAAACACAACTTACGTCACCATGTGCCACTCCTAAACCTTGTACTACCATTAAGCCCACGCAACTACATTTTTTTGTACGTAAACATTTTTATCTTATTGATGTCTTGGTTTCAACTATCAACCTCGGTTAAATGCATATATTTTACTCTCTGCAAACTTAAATTTAAAACGTTATACTGCTTTCAAGGACCTTGAGGGAAAAATTGTAACATTAACATTAAAATATACTTGAAAAAATACATCTACACTGATATACAAACACACAAAAGCTCTTTTTAATTGTACAATTTTAATAAATCTTTCAAGGTA
>JBAJNP010002490.1:0-27275 GCA_036877545.1 Yasuhikotakia modesta
GGTTTACCTAACTATATATTAGAGATAAATTTGTACCCAAAATCTGAACAAAGCCTCATTTTTGTGGAAAAATGTTTTAAAAAATGTAAAGTTTATTTAATGTTTTCATCACTAGTTGTGTTGCTTAAATTTAAGTAAATTAGAAATTAAGTAAATTTAAGTATCTATTTAAGTAAAATAAATAAAGTGTGTGTGTGTGTGTGTGTGCGTGTTGTTTTATCTCCCATAGAGGATTTGTTGATGGTTTAGACCACTAATAATAATATCAGACATATTGAGGACACACATGACTTATATTCCTATGCAAATATCTTATATTATGTTAATATTCTGCATATCAATTTTAAAGGTTTGCAAAGGCTTCCTTTCCCCTTCTAAGATTATTACAGCCTCACAGATATTCCTCTGCCCCTTAAAGGGAAATACCTTCATTAATAGTAAGTAATAAATGATAAATTATTTGTATTTTTCTCATAAAGACAGTTTCTGTAGCTCAACCTGTACAGTATTGCATTAGATATGCAAGGATTATGAGTTAGATTTACAGAGAACACACATATTGATCAATTGCTTGAATGTACAGTAAGTGTAAATAACAGATTACAACTTAAACACTCAAAGCAGCATATAAACAAGTATTTCAGGTGAACTGTCTCTTTAAGGATTTGGGTTATAGTAACCAAATGGCTGTGAGTTTGATGCCGGTTACGACCGATGACCCTGAGATCTGTTCAGATCTTCTGTAAACACAAACTCTTATGTTTCCTCCATCTCAGCTTTTAGCAAACCCTAAATCACACGATAAAAGCTCCTTCTTTGTGACTCTTGTCTTTGGTTGGAGACTCTGAGTATTTCACTGATAATAGCAGTTTTCATGGTAAGAAAGCATTTTAAGATATGTGGAGCTGAAACTATGTCACTGAGAGAGTCTGTAAATGAATGGATACTTTTGAATTGATTTAAGGTTAGAACCACAGTTTTGAACTCTAATTCCTCTCTGTGAGTGTGTGTCTCTCTCTCTTTCTCTGTGTGTCTCTCTCTTTCTCTGTGTGTCTCTCTCTTTCTCTGTGTGTCTCTCTCTTTCTCTGTGTGTCTCTCTCTTTCTCTCTCTGTGTGTGTGTGTGTCTCTCTCTCTCTTTCTGTGTGTGTGTGTCTCTCTTTCATTGTGTCTCTCTCTCTTTCTCTGTGAGTGTGTGTGTCTCTCTCTTTCTGTGTGTGTGTGTGTGTCTCTCTCTCTTTCTGTGTGTGTGTGTGTCTCTCTCTCTTTCTCTGTGTCTCTCTCTCTTTCTGTGTGTGTCTCTCTCTTTCTGTGTGTGAGTGTGTGTCTCTCTCTCTTTCTCTGTGTGTCTCTCTCTTTCTGTGTGTGTGTGTGTCTCTCTCTCTTTCTGTGTGTGTGCGTCTCTCTGTCTCTCTCACACACACTTTATCCATTAATCTTTCTTCTTCCAGCTCTTGTGTTTCTCTGTGACGTTTTTGATCATTTGTTCAGCTTTTAAGTCCCACGTTATGAATGTGAGGCGACAGGCAATGATGAGCTTTATGATCAATCACAACAAATCAAATTATGCTAAGCTAAGTACTTCCAGAAGAGAGAAAGAGAGAGTTCATACCATGTGGGTTTAGAATCAGAACTCTTACTCTTATGTGTGTGTGAGGTATCACCTGAAGGAGACGGATGAAAGCTTAAACTGATAAGGTACGTTGAACATCACCACAGGCCCGGTGAGGGTTTAACCCGCGGGCGGTGTCACATTTAGAAGCTGGAATCTGGATTTATTGCCATCTGCAATATGAATGCTCTAAATTCAGATTGAATTGTGCTTTAAACTGATTGGAAGAAAAGTGAGCTTTCAAGTGAGAGTAAATGTAACATCATATCAGTGTGTGTGTGTGTGTTCACCCAAAAAAAACCTTTTTAATAATTTCATTATTCTTACTTTATTATTATTATTGTTTAAAATGTATTATACTAATACATTTATACTGATGTATTAGATACTAATCTGTTCATAAAAACAGCTGATGTAACTGTTTCAGAACTAAAACAAATAAATATAAAAATACAAAAATATACCAAACGCCCCACAAAGACATTCAGTGCATCAGACAGAAACCATTCGGCATGTTTCTGTGTTATTTTAGTGGAGTTTGTAGAATTAGTTTTACTGTAAGTTGTAGTTATTATTATGTGAAACGTTTGGGATGTTGTGGAGTTTTCATCAATACCTTTATTCTGCAGCAGGTTATCAGCTGTTAAGATCTCCACCATCATGCTGGAAAGTGAAGATGATGCGTTAGTGAGACCATCTGTCAGTTAAAGAGCTTTTCTTGTGTCTGATTGTTGCTCAGCAGCCGGTGACCAGATCTCTTCCTGTCTGTCCAGCAAATTGATTTCACATCTTCCAGCTGATGCTCTCTGTTTTTCTGCTCCTATCTCTCCCTCTCTGTCTCTCTCTCTGCCCACTGTTTTTCTGCTCCTATACTTCTGTATCTCTCTCTCTCTCTCTCTCTCTCTCTCTCTCTCTGCCCACTGTTTTTCTGCTCCTATACTTCTGTATCTCTCTCTCTCTCTCTCTCTCACTCTCTGCCCACTGTTTTTCTGCTCCTATACTTCTGTATCTCTCTCTCTCTCACTCACTGTCTCTCTGCCCACTGTTTTTCTCTTCCTCTATTTCTGTCTCACTCCCTCTCACTGTCTCTCTGCCCACTGTTTTTCTCTTCTTCTATTTCTGTCTGTTTTTCTTGCTTTCTCTCTCTATGTCCTTCTCTGCCCACTGTTTTTGTCTTCCTCTTTTTCTCTTTTCTTGCTCTCTTTCTTTCTCACACTCTGTCTTTCACTCTTCTTTATTTCACTGTCTCTGTCTCTCTCACTGACTCCCTCTGCGTGTCTCTCTCTCTGTCTCTGTCTCTCTCTCTGCATCTCTCTCTCTCTGCATCTCTCTTTCTCTCTCTCACTGTCTCTCTCCCTTATCGCAGCACAGAGGCAAGTGCCAATCCTTCCAAGTAATTTGTGATCGGGCGAGCGATGGGATTGGTGGATTGCGGCACCTGGCAGTGCATTGCATTGTCAGCCAAATAATCTGTGATTTATCACTCCAGAGACGAGTGAAGAGCGCAGGAAGACACAGAACGGGAAGAATGAGATGAATATGAGCAGAGAATCTGCAGCACGGATAATTGAACAATCTGTTAGTGAGAGTGATTCAGGAGCCGAGATCAGCACAGACCATCAGTGTGTTTTATGAGTAAATACACAAACTTACAACGGAGTCATGATGCTTAATGTTTAAACACTTGTAAAGTATCATAGCAATACTGTATTCATTCACATCGTACTGTAGTATTCATTCAAGTCATACTCTAGTTTTCATTCAAGCAGTACTGTAGTATTCATTCAAGTCATACTCTAGTTTTCATTCAAGCAGTACTGTAGTATTCATTCAAGTCATACTGTAGTAAACAAATTGTGTCTTTAGCATCATGACTGAAACAATATCATAACTGATCTGAATTTAAACCTAAGATGAAGACTAAGAACACGTGACTGATTTATTTAACCTTAGACCTGTGTGATGTATCACAGACATTCTGTTGTTGTTGCTAGCGGATCGTATAAGTTGTGTTGTCTTGTATATTTCTAAAGTGGTTTCTCTATAAATTCTCTTTCTCCTCTTCTAAAAGTTCGTACGGGCCACAGACAATTCATTCACAGCGGCTCTGAGAGCCCGGCCCTGCCTGCATTGTTTTTATTTTAGGTTATTTGGCCTTTCTTGTTGAGACATAATTTTCTCTTTATAGTGCTGCTTTCTGCAAAGAAAGTCTGGCCTTCAACTCTCTCTCTATCTCATTGCCCAGTCTCCTCTTTCCGTCTCTTTAAAATAGAGACAGAGATTAAATCGATTTTTCAGTGTCATCAAATCCATGGCTCAGCTCTTTGGCTTTGACGAAGGGAAGTGTTTATACTGGTCCCTACTGAAGCCACAAAATAATATACAATCAGCCACAGGACAGGAGTGTAGCGCGGAGGTCCCAGTTATGTCAGCTATACAGGACTGAACAGGAGGCCGGTCTCATAAAACACTGCTTGAGTTCAGCGTGTTGCATGGTGTCAGTCTGTTTATGTAACTTTATATGCAAACCCACCCTGTTTTTTAAATGAAAAGATGTGCTGTCAGTCTTTGACAATTGTACATTTTAAGCTTGTAGTAAAAATTAATTGATAACTTAAATTAATAAAACTTTAACGTATAAAGTGCAAATGACTGAGGTGACATTGTAATTAGCATTGTGACTTGTGATTGGTCCTCCATTTGCATACTTAGTGTTTATTGACCTGCTGTTTTTTATCTACTTCCTTTATGCAGCATGTGGTGAAATGCATTTATCCTCATGTACAACAAACTGAAAATGTGCGTGAGCGTCGTGACAACTAAAGAAGCTTTATGTTTAAATGAAAACAGAATCTGGCCCAAAAGCGCCTGTATTTCCTTCTAGAAATGCAAATCTAGTTAAATACGCTTCTTATTTGGTGAAATGATCAGGCTGTAAGAGGTGTGACGCTGTGGACTGTTAACAACATGTTTTGCTCATGTCATGTTTCTGATGTGGCCACATGCCACTTTAGCGGCTATTTTCCTGTTCCATTAGCTTTCCTGTCCTCGGACGCGACACGGTCATTTCTGCTGCAGAATGATGGGGACGGAGGCTCCTAGAACAACACGGGAGATGATCAGAAAGATGGGTGGAAAAAGGTGCAAATTGCACGAGCAGGGATGGCAGCAAAGGTAGAGAAATTGAGCGTGTCGTCCTTGCAGAGAATTGTGGGTAATTGCTATCTCAGAGTAAAACACAGGCGCATAAAGAGCGGAGGGCTGGTGGAATGGTGCCTTTTATCAGCGATCGCCCCGCGTGTTTCCTGTACATTACGTATCAATGCGCTCACAGCGGGAGTTCTGGTCTGTTTGTGGCGCTTGAGATTGTATGTGTGTAACAAAGAGTGTTTTCTGTGTTGAAATGATACTTTACCTCACATTATCACCCCGATCGCTGGCGGCGAATGAATCACGCTGCATTTTATTTGCATTTGCATTTAAAACGGTCTTTGTTTAATTGTTTTGAATGGTAATTTGTGAAACGCCTTTTGTAAAACTGCTCCCAGATCTCGCAGCGATTCCTTCAGAATGATTTGCCTGTGTAGAGTTCAGTGTAGCATGAATCAAACTGAATGTACATCAAACACACACCTGTTTGTCAGACTGCAGCTAATCCGACAGATTTGTGTGTGTGTAACTCCTGACAGATTTGACTCCACTTGACTAATTTTTTCTTTCATCGTACGTCTCACACACTGCCCAGGAGAGATATCCCTGCATTAACTAACTGTTGAAGTCGGTTCTGTGCACACTAGGCAACATATTTTTCAGGCAATTTGTTTGTAGCTGCACTTGCTACTCCAGTAAATAACCAAACTCTGTGTAAATGAAATGTGTTTGAAAAGAGGAGTGACACCTGGATTGAGCTGTAGTGCGTACGTGATCGGAAATATGAGGGGAGCCTTTAAGCTTGTATGAACAACCTAACATTTAATTGAATTAATACTGCAGACAGCATTTTTGCTAACGTTGACAGAACCTTTAAAGAACAGCAGCCAACATTTCAGTAGCATTCTCTGGTGGCTGGGAAGATGTTCCTGCAAAATGACAGCATTGCACAAAGCTATGTCTGTAGTTTGAGCCTTATGTGATCTGTAAACGCGCGCACACACACATTTCAGACTTCAGCATGCCCTCACAGTGACCCTGAGCTGTAATGGTGAGACGTGACTGTTTCACGCTGCCTGAGGTACCAGCCGCGTGTGATTTGCCGGTAGCAAAATGATAGTGCTCTGCTTGCTATGACAACGTCACACAGATGCAGCCTATCGAGGTGTCAGAAACGTCCAGTGAATACAGAGCGCCATTAATAACTCCTGCGAGAAGTAGAGAAACTCAAAACAACAGGATTGTGTTGTTGAAGAGAAAGACACACCTCCGAATCAGTTTCTCCCTCTATCATTATGTGAAAAGGTGCTTTTTTCTTTAAATAAGTGCAATTGTTGTTTAGAGCAGAAAATGTGGAGAAAAATCATAATTATGGCCAGAGCCATTACAAAGGCAACAAAACAATCCAGCTGACGTCGTTTTTTATTCTCTCTCTCTCCCTCTCTCTCCGCAGGTGTCTCTTGGTTGTGATGAAGTGTTGGTCAATGGAAAGGAAATGAGGGGGCGTGTCTCTCTTCAAGTGAACTTTACCTACCTCTATTTGACCAGCCAATTAGAGCTCACCGTCTGGGTGCCACGGTTACCTCTCCAGATTGATGTTTCTGATGTTGAGCTCAGCCAAGTGAAAGGATGGAGGGTTCCTATAATCACCAATAAGAGGTGCGTGTGTGTGTGTGTTTTCTTTCCTGTCAATTCAAGAATTCTCTAAACAGACAGTAATGTTTTGTTTGTCTTGTTTTAGGGTGACACAAAGTATGTTTTATATTGTTTTGGCATATAAACTATTTAATATGTCTGATGGGTCAAGACCCACAGAACCGCAGGTCTGATTTACAGACATATCAGGAGCGGGACACACTTCATGTTCATTAAAGCCACAGAGATTTGTGTGTGTGTGTGGATATATGTTTGTTTTTTCACAAGCCAGTTCTGTTTGTTGGCCTTCAGTCTGTCTGCTGGGCCCATTTTTCAATTTGGCCAATTTCTGTCTCTCTGCCTGTAACAACAAAACCACTGTTACCACCAGGAAACACACACACACTCTCTCACACACACTCACACCTCATGCAGTGCTTTCCCCAGGTGAACAGGAAATTTGGAGGTAATCACAGTTTTAGAAAGAAAGAAGAAAAGAAATTGAAAAGAAAAGGAAAAACTACTTTAAAACACACAGACGGTTTATAACAATTGGTCGGGCATATTGAACAGCGAAAACATCAAGATCAGAGCAATTAAAGGGACAGTCTGTCCCAAAATTTAACGTCTGCACGTGACATCTGCTGACCCTCGTGTTCCTCCAAAACATTTCAAACACAAAAGGAGAAACAAGCTGCATTTCAATGACAGTAAATGGAGAACGTCACGTTTGCTCTATAGAGTTCACAGCTTACGTTTAATAAACTTTTCATGTATTATTCTTTAATTATCTCCCCCTCCAGGCCGACACGTGACAGTGAGGATGATGAAGACGATGAGAGGAAGGGCAGGGGCTGTGCCCTGCAGTATCAGTATGCTCTGGTTCGTGTTCTCACACACTTCGTAGCCGAACCAACGGACCCTGGTGGGGAACTGGTGCACATGCTGGGCTCTGATTGGTCAGCTGACATTACAGACATGGTCCTGGACTTCCTGAAAGTGGAGGACACACGCATCGCCCGGCTGGTGGATGGGAGGGTCCTGGTGGGACGAGACCTGGGCATCACCACTATACAGGTAATAATTCCCCTCTGTCAGTTTATTCACCTACAGCGCTAACCAACCTCTCTAGTTAACTAACCCATTCAGTGATGCAGTTCTTCTGTTTGATTATTAGCAAATAAAATATTGGATAATTTAATAATTTATCTAATATCTAATAATAATTGAAATAATTTTAGGTTGTAAGATAAATTCTCTGAGGTTTTTATTAGGTAACAAAAACGTTCAAAATGGTCTAAGAAAGTTTAAAATACCCTGTTTGTTTTAATTTTGTAACGTTTTAAAACATTTAGCTAACAACTTATTTACACGAATAACGTTTTATATATATATATGATAAATAACGGTACAAATATTTCTACTAACGTTACTGTAAGAATATATTTGAATACTCTTGAGAGAATGTTAGCTAGAAATGTTCTGCTAACATTTCCTGTTAGCTGCAGTGGAACACATGCACTGTTTGTATAGGCGACACACAAAATGACTGCGTTCTTGTGCCCACCTATATAGTCAGCATGTTTTATAAACTCCTTCTGTTAGGACAGCAACTCTGCTTCTAAATAAAGTGTGTTTGTTCTTTATTTAGGCGACTCACCTTTGACAAATAAAGAAACAGAGACATAGTAACGCCTCCCTTGTTAAACACGGCGGAAATATTGTCAGTGCTAGTGCATGTGAGTGATAACAAGCCTGTTTGCCTACAGGTGTTAAAATCTCTGAGGTGCTGAATGCTCATCTCTGTGTGAAGTGTTGTGTTGACTCACAGGCCCCTGTGTGTTTGTGTGTATTTCCTTTTGTAGACATGTGTGCGTTTGTTTCTGTCGGTCTCTGTTTACACTTTATCGTCTGTCAGATGTTGGTACGAATGTGTGATGTTTACGTAAAGCCTCGCATGTGATTCCCACCTAGCAAGGAACGTTCTCTGAACGTTCTTTAAAATGTCTGTTATCAAACATTCTTGCAGTAACATTAGTAGAACGTTTTACTGTGTATCATATATTAAAACCGTATTCTTAAGTGGTTATTGGAGCGTTTTATAAACAATACAGAATTAGGAAATGTTCAATTAAACTAAAAGAAAGTACAAGAAACCGTTAGGGAAACATTCTTGCAACTTAACATTGTTAGTTGGGATATTGGATGTAGTGTCATCAGATATTGTAGGTGTTATTATTGAAACGTCTTGGAGGAGGTTATGCATCGAATCCCACCCTCTCATCCCTCTTTGATTTCCTGTCATTTCAGTTTCTTTCTTCCCGTCAGCCTGCGAATCCTCATGGTGTCAGTCAACAGTTTGTGTCCGTGGTAACAGGAGATTCTGAGAGCTCTTTGTACACCTGTCAGACTGTCTGTCTTGTCATAGCCGAGTAACGTTGCAAAGTGTCAGTTCGTATCTCCTCGGGTTGGCGTTGGAGGATGGAAAATATTATATAATGGAAAGAGGAGTAAAGGAGAGGATTTTGAAATTGTTTTTTAGGTAGACAGACAAACAGACAGACAGATTCAATATGTTTAATGGTGTATATAAGATCAGATACAGAAAAATATTTGTCATCCTGAAATCTCTTCAGTGAAAGTCAGAATGTTTAAGCTTATATCTGTGCTGTGTGTGGATCGGATGACTGAGGGCTTGTCGCTGTATTTCCCAGGTGATCTCACCTCTGTCTGACTCTATTCTGGCTGAAAAGACGATCACCGTTCTGGATGATAAAGTGACCATCACTGATCTGGGAGTCCAGCTTGTGGCTTCTCTGAGTCTCTCTCTGCAGGCCAGTTCCACCAACAACCGAGCTTTCTACATCACCACCACAGCTCAGGACCTGCTGCACACGCCCAAACAGGTGACAACATTCACTAGCATGACGTACCGGAAACCTAACGGAAACATTGGGGAAACATTCTTACAGCCTGAAATTGTTAACTGGGTAGCAAATCTAGAGCAAGACATTGTGCTTGCTGAGACGTTAAAGAACATTTTAAACACTTTTTATGTGTTTTATGTGTTACTGCTAAGCAAAATTAGCAGTCAACAAAACTAGCTAGTTTTAACTTGTGGAGTTAAAAGCATTTTTAGTTGGAACGTTTAATCATTAAACAGCTTCACAGAACCCTGGATTGATTAACAATATCATCTGCATAAACACGTTCTTCATCAGGCACTAATATTGTGCCACTTATGAAGAAATATTCATCGGTTCTGCGTGCTTCATGCCCAGGTTCATTAGAACCCGTGGCTAATGAGAGGGTAAAGCCAGGTAAGGGAGCAATAACTCTCTTACTTTCTGATGTTTCAGAACATTTCAGGGCAGACATTATAAAACATTATTGCTGCATCAGTATTCTGTGTTCTGCCCCGTCAACAGCACAGGCACGGTTAGACAAATAAACCAGTCGTATGCAGACGTGTTCCTCAGAGCGCTCCGGCCCCTGTGTGCTGCAGGTGCCCACGGACCCTCGCCGGAGACCCCAGCGTTCATTTTAGCAGGTGTTGTCATAACTAAGAAGTAAATACCTCTAATATTCTTCCTCTCCCCACAGGGCTGTTTGAAATCATCTGATTAAAGGCTCTAAAATAGCAGCTCGGCTAAAAATCGAAACACTTAGCCAGAGTTTCCCACGCACAGGCCCAGGGTTAACTGTGAGTGAATGAGCGTAGGAGGAACACTGCAGGACTCTCATTTGGGGTTGTTGGCAATTACAGATATTAAGAAAAACACTTTTTTGTCTCATTTTATGAAGCTGCCAAAATCACCGGGGCTGTAAATCTGAAGGTTGTCTTTACCCAGCTAACAGTTTTAGGTTGTAAAAACCTAAACCTGTTTCCATGAAGTAACAAAAGCATTAAAAATGTCATTTTAAAACTTTACAAACTTTATGTATTAACATAATCGCTTTTGAAAAATAATTTTCATTGTATTTTGCATTATATTCATTGTATTATATTTACCTATATTTTCATTTTTATGTAAACTGTCTCTTTAGAGCAAGTCTTTTTATTCTTGTAACATACTGTTATGTTTCCCTGCAGCTGATTTATGGAGATAAATATAACAGTAATGCACTTTAAATATTACATTTCCAGCGGGCTGTTACAGGTGATGAAATTATCAGGTGAATCTGAGTCTTTACAGGAAGTGACATCATCTCATAATGTTGTGTGTTTTGTGTGGCGTGTATTAACTCTCAACGCTGTCGGGGGAAATGATTATTTTCCTCATGCGATCATAATTACCTTATTATTTATTGTTGAAGTACGAAGTACTAAAATGAGACTTTCTTTGAAAATAAAGCTTAACTTACAGCGGTCCTGAAATTATCCCAGGAAATTGTGAGGTTTTGTATACATTTATTTAGAAAATAACCTTGACATGGTTGCTTTATTAGATGTCAGTTTAAATGAAATCACAGGAAGTCTATGATTTGAATTCTTATGTTGGGAGAAATGATTTCATGCATCGTTCTCACAGTGCAGTGGGTTTGTGTCAAAGCTTTATAAATCATCAAGGACGGAGATGCAATATTTATATAAACAAGAATGTCTCTGGCTTAAAACTTTCTGTTGTTAATTTAGCCATCTCTCTGTTCTGTCTAAACAGGAAGCTGTCATCAGCGCGTGGATCCAGTACAGTGATGGCTCGGTGACCCCTCTTGACATCTATGACCCCAAAGACTTCACCGTATCCGTCACCTCATTGGACGAGTCTGTGGTCTCCACCTATCAGGACCAGGGCCCACGCTGGCCTGTGGTAGTGGCGGAGGGCGAGGGCCAGGGGGCGCTGTTGCGCGTTGAGATGATGATCTCAGAAACCTGCCAGAAGTCCAAGAGGAAGAGCATTTTGGCAATGGGCATAGGGAGCGTTCAGGTGAAGTTTGGACAGAATGATCTGGAGCAGAGGAGTGGAACTCAGGAGGAGAACAGTCTGGACAACAGCACAAATGAACAGAGACAAAAGGTTCTAGACTCAGAAAAAGCTGGTGGAGGAGACAGCTGGAAACACACCAACACAGCGGTGGACAGAGAGGAGGGATCTCCAAAGAAAATGAGCACCACTGCAAGGACAACACTAAACAGTCGTTCTGGGGGCGGTAAGCAGAGCGGAGGGCAGAGCAACAACCCCGTGGACTACACCAGTTACCCCGCGCAGGTGGACCTTCCTGGTGGGGCGGACAGCGACCTGACCCAGAGCCCAAGAGGTTTATCTGATCTGGAGATTGGCATGTATGCCCTACTGGGAGTCTTTTGCCTCGCTATCCTCGTCTTCCTCATCAACTGTGTGAGCTTTGCGTTCCGTTACCGCCACAAACAGCTTCCTGTTCTGGAACAGGGCAACATGAACCATGCCCACGACTGGGTGTGGCTTGGCAACGAGGCAGACCTGATGGATCACCATGGTGACCATGGTCCAATGGCTCACAGCGATGAGTGCACAACCGCCATCGATCGCAACGAGGGATGCGAGGAGAGCAAGTATCTTCTCAACGGAAGTGGCGTTCAGAAAAGCAGCTCCGTGCACGGGCGCGGCGTACCGCACGGCCACTCGGACCCACGGCCGTGTTCTGGAAACGACCCCAGTGGTAAAGTGGAATCTCTCAACAGCTCACCCAGTGCAGCCAAACGCAAGCGGGTCAAGTTTACCTCCTTTGCCACCGTGCTGCCTGAGGAAGGGGGGCCGTACACCAACTCCATCCTAATTGGGAATGAAGACGACATAAAATGGGTCTGTCAGGACATGGATTTGGGACCGTCGGCCGAGCTCAGAAGCTACATGGAGAGACTGCAAGACAATCTGTGAAAGGTGGGAAGAGAGGGAGAAAGAATGAGGGCGAGAGAGGGCGGACACACAAAAACTCACCAGAAATGCCTTTGCACTGAGGGGGGGCGGAGAAATGAGGGGTGTTGCAGAGAGACGGAGGGATTGCTAATAGAGATTTGAATGGGAATAGATCAAAGAAAGTTTAAAGAAATAAAATCCATAGGGAGTCTGGAGTTAAGTAGGAATTTCACAGAAAAGGGGAAATGGTTGAAAAGAGACTGGAACGTTTCTGCTGGCTCTGACAAACAGTCCAGGTGGCACAGAGGAAAAGCTGCCAATTGGCTAGTGCAGGACAGAACGCCAGTTACCAACACCCCCAATAAACAAGTCTAAACAAGACCGGAGAGAAAAGACAGATAGGACACAACCTGACAGCTGTACAGAAAATTACACTCCATGAAAGTCAATGAACAGGGGTTGCTAATGTAATTTAGTTTCTGCTTTATTTAGATAAAAGTTTAAATGACACAATAATGGATGGATACAACAGATTATTTTTGAAGATAATCCCTTTTTTTTCAAAATCAGAGCAGTATGGAGTCTGAGCAGTAAGTTTGTTTTTAACACTCATTTTGTACTGACTGTCCTCCTGTGTGGAGTTTGAGAGAGTCACTAGCATGGCTGGGACGTCACCTGTATCTGTTTCTGCTGTTTTAGGAGTCCAGAGAAAACTTCAAACCTAACTGTGACCCTCCTTTTATTTTTCCCTTTGGGATAAAAACAATCAACACGATGAAAAGCAACACAAGAATAAAAAAAACAGTGAATGTGGACAAAAAGGATTGTGGACGTTTTTGGAGTTTGTTCATTTGCACAATAACAATAATGCAAGAATTTTAAAGTGGCTCTCAGCTGATCAGAAGGTCCGGCCCATCTGAACTGAACTAGCAGCATCTGACCCAAAATCAGTCGGACCCCTGCATAGATTTGTGTCAGTGAATATTGGACAGAACCTGTAGACATCCAAGCCCACAAAATGAGTTGTGTTTCTTATAAACCCATATGATCGCTGTGATAGATTAATATACAGAATAGAACTGGTCTATTACTCTCCAGTATGGTAACTGTATGAATGTTTCTCTTTTATTAAAACAAACTGTACATCATTCACTCCCCCTTTAATACACTCTCCCCTGGTTTTTACATGTTCCTTAAGCAACCTTAAATTTCTGCTTCACCCACCCAATGTTTCCATCTCCTCAATCCTTGTTGTTTATATTAATAGAGTTGCAGAGAAGGAGAAACTGAGATCTTCTCTTTGAAAGCTCAGGTGAAAATACGCTCACAGACGAGACGTGGTGGAGTTGAAATGTAGATTGTAAGAATGCAATATTTATTTGTAAGTGTAACATGAGATAGGATGTAAATAAAATGATTCAAAACTTCTTGGACACTACAGGACGCTACATGAGTGCGTTTTCACATTTGACACACGGACGATTTCAGCGTTTCATTTTGTGTGTCGGGGTCTGGCGTCGCTGGGGGTATAAAATGATTTGCTTTGATATTTTAAGCCATGTCATGGGTTTTGTCGAGCCTTGCACATTTTTCATTTATACATGGGATTCAATCTTTTCCTTTGATTTATTATTCCTGTTCATTTCAAAGGTGTTTGAATACTGAAAGTTAAAGGTGCTCAGCATTGCTCTGATGCGGATCGACGTGCGAGTCTGTCGGTTTGATGACAAGAATACGGCATGAAAGCTTCACAGATGCGTTTCTGGATTGCAGTGGAAAATGAACAACAGACGTTTGACTCGAGTTTAAAGCTGAAGGTGTTTTTAAACCCATTCTTTTTCTCAGAAACATACATACCTCATTTTAGCCAAGGTAAAATGGTCTTTTCATGTTTTCTCATGGGATCGGTCTGACACTAGCTATAGAGTTTTAACTCTGTTCTGGCCTTGGTGCAGCGAAACGACTGTTTTTCATAAGAAGTTCCTCATTTTAAGCGCTATCTGGTTTATTGTCAGTTGTGAGTGTGAATTATGGAGAAACCACAGAACAGAATGAGAGAGAGAGATGTTGAGCTCGTGTGTCAAGGCCATTTCTGACATCTCTTCTACCAGAAGGTAACGCTCTGGTCAGTGATAATAAACAATAAACCTTTTTTTAAAATCACGCGCCGTACACATGAGGCCTTAGATGCAGTGTCACAATGTCTGATGATTCAAAAATAAAATCTCATCTTTTTTTCATATTCCCCTCGATAATATTCTGAAATGTTTTAGTTAATCTATTCCTAAATCCTCTGTGTTCAGCATTTTCTCATAAGCCGTGTCGTACTCTACTATATGAATCCCTGTTTTCATATAAATATATTCGTCTGATAAAACCGCTACGTGTCCATGTATAAAAATCTATATTTTTCATATAAATAACGTTTCAGCACCTAAAAAAGGCACGATTTTGTAGTGATATATAGGTTTGAAGACCAATCGAATGACGTTTCTCGAGAACTAATGTTTGTTAATGTCAGTTGCTGGTATTTGTTCAGTATTATACAGTCATTCTGTACATTTTCTGTCATTAAAGATATTGCCACTGACACAAATGTTCTTTTTCTTCTTTTGCTTTGTTTGGTTTCAGTGAGGCGTGTGTTTTATTCTTGTTTGAGCGGAAAGCATTCAGTGTTTAACGTAAGTTAATTAGCCTCTGTGTAAGTCTGCGGCCTCTCTATCAATTTTATTCTGAGGATGGAAACAGGAGCAAATTTCACACAGTCAGATATTTGTGTGTTGATGTAATTTCAGTGTCTTTTATGTTTCAGCGAATGCAGAGCAGCTTTGATGTTTGCCAGTGACTAAAGTTGGTTGGTCTACCACAGGCACACTAAAAACCCGGTTTTACATCAGCGAAGGGTACAACAAGGTAAAGTTGGTGTGAGTTGCAATGCGATGAAACGTACACATTCCATTTGGACCGATTCGACAAAAGATGGCACCAAAATGCTCTATAATGACTCCCACTATCTTCCACTTGGACTTCAAAGTCATTTTACGAAATGCGGAGCCATTTTTCCCCTCTCAGGAAATATGGAGGTGCATTACACGGCTGTTTCAGGGGCGCTGAGAAAAGCTAAAGGCCTGTATTATCATTGTTTTACCAAATAGACATGATTAATTTAGTTGTACACAAGAGGACTTTCAAATAATGTTACATTTTTGGGTACAAAACAAAAATGCATTCGGGTATTATGAAATAACATTGAGATATAATGTCACAGCAGTTATTAATTTTGGTCAGTTTGTAAGTATATTTTAAAGGTTTGCTGTTGTTAATTGTTACTTCATAATTTATTTTATAAAGAAAACATGGCAACATGCTGAAAATGTATTAATATAGTAAATATAGAAATTGACATTTGCTAAATGGTTTAAATGTTAACTTCTGTGAAGTCTGATGTGCCCAAAAACCGCCCTCTTGGACAGGCAAGCCATCTAACTGGAAGTAAAGTGACCAATCAGTTCAGATTGTGGGCAGTCCATGAGCGTCAGTGAAACTGGCTTCAAACTAACTGTTACATTTACAACCTTATTGTAAATATTATGAAGCATTTATGAGGGGTGTAAAAACAGAAATATTTAGAATGCTTATTAGTCAATCCGGCCAGTCAAAACATTTCAAAATGGAAATTTATCTTTTCCACACGTCTCTGTTTCTTTTAAATCACTCGTTTTCCGGTGGCATGAAACAGATGGTGGTGTTTTTGCCCTCTCAGCCGCTCAGTGTGTTTTTTCTTCCCTAAACAAATTCTATTTCAATTTAGTGGCTTCTATTAACATGTGTTTCTGCACAGAGCATTGATTTACTGCCGGTATCAAATACATATTGCCAACCAAGTGAGACATGCAACCTTTCATTTTCACGCCGTCGCCTTACAAATTCGACATGCAACATTAACAAGAAAAATGGCCGTGTTTGGGGAAGCCAATGGGAAGTGGCCTGTGTCTTTAGATGACATTTCGTTTTCATATCACGTTCATTACTAGATGCATTCACTGGTGTGCTTGTGTTACTGTGAGAGTTGCTTTTGTCACAGTGTATGTGTGTGTGACGCTCAGCCAATTTGACTCTTCCTCTCGTGTGAGTGTGTGTGTGTGTGTATGTGTTCCTCAGAGTGGTCCAGACTTCTCAAAGTTAAACTACTGTACTTGTGAATAGGTGATAGGCTTTCCGTCCTGTAAATGTGTTTCACAGAATATTAAAGTAATGCGTCTTCATGAGAGGAAGGAAAGAGCCGGGAGCGAGACCTTCTCATTCTCAGAAGTAAATGAATTCAATTTAAGACCTTTGTGCTCTACAGAATATTCTTTATATGTGTGTGGTCGGGGCAGGGGTGAAATCTGACAAATCGGGAGCGGGGAGCGATTTTATTTGAACAAATGATTCATGGGTAACTTCAAATACAGTCAACGTACAGTAATGGATATTAAAAAATTCATTTGTTTTTTTCTGTTGTTATGAAAAGTGTTTCAGTATGAAATATGTTTAAGAAACCTCTGACCTGTTAGACTCCTAATGTTGTGAGTTTTGTCTGTGAGTTGGACCAACGGTGTTTTGTTTTCAGAATCCTTTTGTAGTAAATGCATCATGTTGAGTGTTTGTTAGCTTGTCGAGACTCAGAGTTTGAATCTGGCCCTGGCAAATGACCCTTTTCAAATGTATAACTCACCGGAGACACGGGTCATATTTCCCTCATTGTGTTTAACTGAACGGAGAACAGGCCGTAAAAATGAAGAGATTCAGACCCGCTTACCCCTGTAGCTAAAAACCGTTAGCAAATGTCATAAAGTCCACCTCTCTCTCTCTCTCTCTCTCTCTTGCTCTCTCTCTCTTACACTCTCTCTTACTCTCTCACTTGCCGCATGCTCCATTACCTTCACTGTGAGCTAAACGCCGAACGCTCTGTTCATTCACTTTCTTTTCTAATATAGACAGTGACTCACGTCTGTGTGTGAGTGTGTGTGTGTGAGTGTGTGTGTTTGTGTGTGAGTGTGTGTAAGTGTGAGTGAGTGTGTGTGAGTGTGTGTGTGTGAGTGTGTGTGTGTGTGTGTGCAGATCTAATGTGACGTTAAGTGGAGAGCAGTCGTGCTAATTTAATCTTTACAGCAGTGGCGTATGAGGCGAGTTTGTCTGCAGGTGTATTAACACTGACACCGGTTCAGAGAGCAGCTTTATTAAATTCACATTTTGTTCATCACAAGCTCAACACAAACTGAGCCTGAGTTTCATCTTACAGGAAGTGTGATCAGATTAATACACATTTATTTGTGAATTAAGTAGTTTATTTCTCTTTCTCTCTTTGGTACTCTCTTCTTCTTTTCTCTCTTCTTTCCTCTGGTCTGGTCTCTCTTTTCTTTCTTCTCCTCTTCTTTTTTCTCTCCTGTTGTCTGTTCTCTCTGCAGTTGTGTGTGTGTGTCTATGTGTGTGTGTTGTGTGTGGTGTGTGTAGCCCAACAGCTTGTATAGCAGAGACAGAACTTCTAATAAAAGCAGAAATAGAGTGAGAAGATGAGCGACTTGTGATTTTTAAACGTATCTAACAATTAGTTGAGTGTGAATTTGAAAGGTCCAGTAATAGGGTTCCTCTCTCCTCCAGAAGCACTTAAGTTCTATTCAAGACACTCTGTGATTGAGTTATTAAGATGCTAATATAGCCACACGCTCCTCTGCTAGTGTGCTAATAATGCAGCCGTGATGTGTCACTACCTGCATGCTAATCATAGTATATAGAAGATTAAACTTGAGAGGAACCATTTTAGTCGCTTCTTAATGTCATGTGCATTCATCAAAACCATTGTGATCTCTCACTCTCTTCCTCCCTCTCTCTCACTCCCTCTCACTCTCTCACTCCCTCCCTCTCTCTCACTCACTCTCTCTCACTCTCTATCTTTCTATATTACTAAACTTGGATGTTTAAATTGTGCAAGTTAGTGTAACTGGATGTTACGTTTTTAATTGATGTATTTTTTGTGTAACAAAGGTTTCAAAGGGAACAACAAACTAAATATTTAATACAACAAATGTTAACAGATTTATTTTATTATTTGTCATTTTTGCTGTAGTTTAGGACTGGTAAACTTTAGCCAGTTCACTTGTTGGTAGTCAGTTGGTATGTCTGAGCAGTAAAAGCATCATAACATTCGACTCATGCGGTTTATCATGTGAATGTTTTTGTTCTAACAAACAGGCAAAGACGTTATAATTCATTCACATCTATTTCTGTAGAGCTGCTGGGATTAGCCCCCCCCACACTGAAATCCCATTGGCCCAAACTCCTGCTCCAGCTGTATATTAAACATCAGATATGCTCTGATAAGATGTTATTGTGCTTTATTGTCACGCAGCACTTCTGATTCAACGTGGGCTGGTAATTCACCTGACGCTAGTAACTGTGTTGCACCTGGTTAGCGATGGCGTCAGACTGTTACTGTATGTCGGATATTTGCTAGTTTTACTGAACTTGCTGAGAGCAGTAACTCACATTTTACTAGACTAACTTTATTTAGATGTTTCCCAGATTCTTGCAGAGCAAACTGAAGTGCAATGACATTTCAGCTGTGAGACTGAAGGAAAAGTGTTGTTGCATTTATACTGTGCATTTAAAAGGCAAAAAGGCAAAATTATACTGTGCATTTAAATTCAGGCGCTGAATTCTGTGCTGAACTTGGGTTCCACTGTGTGAAGCGTGTGCAGAAACCTGCAAGAGCTACATTCACAACAGCAGCGTCTCAGATAACAGGAAACATTCTGAGGATGTTTTGTAAAAGTTCTTTTGAAGTTATTAAACACATTTGTGCCGCAACGTTGGTGGATCATTTTTAAAAACATCTTTTTTGAAATCTTACAATTAAAATAAATAAAATTGTTAACTGGGGTGGAGTTACGATACAAAATGTGACATTGGTGATTAATAGCACAGATATTGTGTAATCACACACACACACACACACACACACACACACACACACACACACACACACACAGCATGTGTGACAGAAAGATGACAGGATGTCCTCACACCATCTATGCAAAGAACTCTGGGTAATTTAAGTGGAGAAAATATTTTGGTACCCAGCGAAATGAGAAGCAGTTAGTTCTGCCTCTCTCTGCTCTGTTGTTTCTGGCTTCCTATCTGTGTGATGTATGGCTTGTTTCAGACACAGATTACAGGGGGAGCAGAGGTGGGGATGTAGTGAAAGCACTACATCTGAGATGCTGCCTGTACAGGATCTGATTCAGATTAACAGGCTGTGCAGAAAGTGTGGAAATGACTCGTCCATGTGCTGCTGAACGTTTGTGCCTGTGAAGCCTTTCTGTTGTTCTGTTGTGTTGGGGAAACATTCACAGTATAACCCAGTTAATGATTTCAGGTTGTACCAATGTTTTCATAACGTTTCCATAAAATTATTAGCATTTTTGATTATTTTGAAAGGTCTAGTTCTTTTTTAGACGCTGTGGTAACGTTATTGTTTGCTTTTAGGAACATTGTAAATGTAATTCTGTAATGTGTTTGGAACGATCCACTATATATGATATATAACCTTAAAAAGCGTTCTGCTAACGTTACTGCAATAATATTTTTCATCTCTTTAAAGGACTGCAAAAGATCAGTTTAGCCAACGTTCTGAGAATGTTTTCTGCCTGCTGGGAAGATTATTTCATGCAAAGCCAAAGGTCCATTTCAGCTGAACGGCACCGACTTCTCACAGACGTGATGTTTATAAAGTCACTCAAATAAAATCTTGAGGGACCGAGGCTGTGTTGAGTTTCATCTGAAGATCCAGTGAAATGAAAGACAGTAACTTGTGAATTAACTACAGAAAATTTGCTCACCTCAGCAGAAACTGTCTATCTTGCTTCACTTGCCTTTTGTTTTAAATTTTCTTTTTCCTCTTTAATAGGAGAATCTAAATGCTGGTTATTGATAAACTCATAAATGGCTTCTTTATGGCTCCATAATAGCCGCAGCAGGAAGCATTTTTTTTACTTAAACTAATTAAACAGGATAGATAAAGCTTTATAAAAGTGAGGAATAAACCTTTGTGGAGAGTTTTGTCCTGTTGAAAGTCCTTTGCAGAAACAGACGGATGACAGTAAACGTACCGCTGCGCTGTTGGTGCACTACAAAGACAACATCTGACTGAACGACTGACACGTCTCAATCTCATTTGTGAACGTACGACTTTAATGCATGTGAGTACCAAACCAAAAGTATCTAAATTCTATAAGTCTGTGTTTGTGCATATGTGTATATATGTATATAAACTTTACAAAGATCAAATTCATTTTATATCATTTGCCCTTTACTAGAGCTTGAAAATAAGAAGGGTGAGAATTTAAAAGCACAAATTGTAAAAACTTATTCAACGCTTCTCCAGCAGATTCGTCTCTGTGTCACTGTATTTTTCACAGAAAATTGACCATTGCAAACATTGTTAGTTCAGAATCAGCCTGCAGTCTGTCTTCCATGCTGCAGTAAAAATTTGTTTCACCACTAAAACTTTTCATCCGTCAAAGTCAATAGTGTCCCCTGTATCTCTCCCCATACACCTATCTGTCTATCTATCCATCCATGCATCTTATTTTTTTAACAGTAAGAATGTTTTTGTGACCTTTGTGGATTTATTTTCTCTTCTACTTTACAGAGTACACAATCTATTCGCTTAGCATTACACACCCTGAATACACAATTTAAACACACACACAGACTATAAAAGAGAGCCATATGCACTAAACTCATAGACCTGGTGGGGCGTGTGAATAATGAGGGCAGAATTTAACACTTTAATGAATGTTTGATTAATATTTAGTCATTTTCCTGTAGCAGGAAGTTCATTGTAATGGAATCTCTGCTGTTTCTCCAGGCTGGACGATTTACACAAAGGCACACGAGGCTCCAACAAGACAGGAAGTGCCCTCACCAAAACCCACGGCTCTGGTCTGAATGTCACAGCCTGGAAAAGAACTAAATCCCTGAGGAAAATCCAGCCTGTAATATGTGTCTCTGAAGTTCAGCCTTCGTTAAAGCTCATTAGACTTCCTAAATCAGCACTTTACACCCACTCTCACCCAAAACAAACTGCTGACGGGCCGGCGGCAGCAACTGCAGCACATTTCACACAGCAAAATTTAATTGCTCAGAGATTTCTCTTTCATAGCTCAGGAGACTAAATGGAGTTCTCAATTATCTTTAATTGAAGTATGGTAACTTTTGGGATAACAAAGCCCAGATCAATTGTTTCAGAAGAATTTGATGACAAATACATGAGTGTATGTGAAAAAGTTTGAGTTTGCATAATGTGGTATTCTGAGCAATTTTAGCACCATTTTGAGACATTTTGAGCTTTCATGTGAAATTCTACAGAAGATTATTGTGGTCTATTCTTTCTCCACACAATCTCATTGCTGTCTAGAGAGCAACTGTAGAGACATTTAATATTTATAT
Source organism: Yasuhikotakia modesta (assembly GCA_036877545.1). Classification (NCBI taxonomy): domain Eukaryota; kingdom Metazoa; phylum Chordata; class Actinopteri; order Cypriniformes; family Botiidae; genus Yasuhikotakia; species Yasuhikotakia modesta. The sequence continues at coordinate 21,725 of JBAJNP010002490.1, forward strand.
GCAAGTTCATTTACAAACTATCTCTTCAGAAAAGCTAAGCTTCACAAATTGTATGGAGGGAAAATGAATCGAAAGTGACCTGAAAATGTGTTTGTGAAACACAACACATGACCTGAAAAATCTGTTAAGCTGTTATGCTTTCCCCAAATCAAATCAGTGAATAATATCACTTACAGAACTTACCCACCCACCAATTACTGACTGCAGGCTCCCATTATAGTTTATTTAAGGTTAAAAGAAGGTTTTCTGTGAATCTTGATTAATGCTGAATATTATGTGTGTGAATGTTTGTATGCAGTCTGGTGATTTTCCCACAATCACTATCTCTGTTTGTTCATTAATATAGTGACCTTGGCTGTTAGAGGATTTAAAGATTACTGCCTCTCATCTGACTCCACCTTTACTCCACCTTTACAGAGGTATGATCTGTTTATTGGCCTGCCAGACACACAAGAGACCCTCCCCCAGCCCCTGCCTGCCTCTCCATCTTTTTTTGGCATTTCTCCATTATCTGCCTCATCATTTCCCCTTTGTGCACTTCCTGTATTTTTCCTCATTAAATCTCTGGTGCGTTGCTGCGTCTTGTCTTTCCTTTCTCATAAGAACTGTGCAGATTTACAGCAGATAATCAAAACCACAATCTTGCCTATTAATCTCTATTTCTGTCTTTGTTTCTGGTGCTCCTCCTGCGCTGTGGCAAACATACCGTCTCTTTCTCCTTTATACTGTCTTTAGTTTTAAACACTAGACTAGTTCTGAATATTTCTGCATGGAAGATTGTGGACAAACCAGGCAGGAATTTGGGGAGAGTCAATCTGATGCATCCACCTGCACGACTGTTTCCTCACAAAATTGTGGCTCACGTCTTGCCTGAACTGCTTTGCTGTTCTTGGCACAAACACAACAGAGCATGAAAATAAGGTTTTTATGGTAGATTTAGCCAAAGCCCAAAGGGATTGGTGATCGGTGGCCCCAAAAAGTATTTGGACACCTAAAATTTGGATTATCCAAAGACAAAAATTCTGTGTAGATGATTCTTCCCAGAACAACCTAAAATTGTTATCTTCTGTTTCAGACCACCAGTATGAGCTGAACAGTCCAAGATCTGCAGCGGTGCAATCGCCTTATTTCTCTGTGGAGGTACCGTAGTGCAGAACGCTGGTGGATCGCATGACCTGCTGAGGAACACCATCGTCCTCAAAGACTTTAAGGCTGAAAGCAACAGGCATGCCTGACCAAATCACGTCCACTTGAAACCATCAGACCCGCCTGGTTCTTCCCTCTGGGTTGTGCGTTTTATCAGATTCTCTGGCAAAATCCCCAAATTTTGCACGACGGGACGTCAGTAATCTTTCCCCGCTGTCATGCCCCAGCCGCACAGATTTCCCAAAGAACTAAATTGATAAATGTTCCATTTAAGGAAGACAATGTTCCTCACGTTTATGAAAGGGGGGAAAAGATGAGATGAAGTGTGGGATGCGTCTCCACTGATAAATAGACGTGTCGCTAAAAATCTCTTTAGCATAATATTCCACAATAAATGAGTCCATAAGAGAAGAGAGAGAAGCATTCTTTGAAAGCTCTGGGTGGCATGTGGCTTCACTGGGTTACAGCGCAGCTTTGTGAGCCTGGTGAGGTACGTCACGCTTGATAAACAACCCAACCTCATCCTCAACCTCCATCTATCTTAATGTTTTAAAAATCATCCAGCGGAGAGGCAGAAAACACTTAATCTTTACAAGCCTTATAGTGAAAGAGCCAAATCAATGGAGCGTGAGGATAAGAGCAGGGAGGTCGCAGGCCAGACTGAGAATATCACATCAATGTTATTTAATGATGCCAGAGAGGACATCAATTATCTGATTATCTCAAATTTATAACAGCAGAGGTACGTTTGATGGGCCAGGTTGGCACAGGTAGGTGCGGTTTGGGGAGAGGGGGCTGTGAATGGGGGGGAGGAGAGAGAGGAGGCTGAGAAACAGTGAAAACAGCTAAAAGGTGAGAAGAGCTCCAGTAATTGGTTAAGACATTCATTATCACCTGTGATAAGACTGGAAGTGCTGCTCTGATATCTGAGTCCCTGTTTCTCCATCACATTCACTTCAGATCTCCAGAAATAGATGTGATGTTAAACCTGAAAGAACAGCTAATTTAGACAGATTTGGACAGAGCAGAGTTAGTAGGACACAGACACACAGACACACAAATAAATAAATTATCCTGTGTATGTGTGTGAGGGTGTGTATACATTACATGCACAAATGCATAAATAAGTAGTAACTCATTTTTGTGTCCATGTCAAAAATAAAATTAATCTGTATAATTGTTCCGGTTTTGGGCCCAAACTTATTAATCACAATTTCTTTCTCTGTGATTTACAGGAACAGAGTACAGCAAATTATGGCAGAAGGTGGAGATTCTGAAAATGACAGGAGCCAGACTCAAACTCGCAGACTCAGACCCATGCGCTCTAACCGCTACGCCACAGCTCCACAATGTCCCCGCAGAACATTGAGTAAAACTGGGGCACACTTAACTGAGCTGTGCTTCATGCGTATAAGCACACATGACTAGCATTTGCATGAACGTGATCTTTCTGTAATCTCTTCCACATGAACACCACGTTAAAAACGTTAGCTGTTTACAGCAGCGGTCCGGCTCCCTCACGGAGCCATTAGCGCAATCTGCAATCTGCAAGGCGTAATGAGAGACTTTGTGGCATTTCTTATTATTATTTTATGATTGTTAATCTTTGTGCATATCTGTTCCTCTCTCAGGACTGAGGTGTTTCTGCTAGGCTAGTAGTAAATAATCTCTTCGTGATTCTGCTGCGTGTTTATGGTCTATCAGGGACAGCTGGGCCGACTGAACTTAATCAGTTTATTAGCGGAGTGCCAGGGAATCGTGATGTATGATGTCTGGGGTATTCAGAAGTCATCGCGCTTCACTTGCCGGCCTCAGATTTCATAACGGTGCCAATTATTCCTCAGTTATTAATTATAAAACATATTTTTCATATTTTTAGGAGCTGTGATTTTACGCTGGGCTGGAGGTAAAACCTGTACGCAAGACTCACCAGGACGTCCAGTCGTATGTAAGAAAAGGTACATGTTTTACAGCTCTAAGGGGAAGCTTGGAGCTAGTTTTGTTTTAGCTTTGCTGTAAGTTTGGAAAATGAAATCAGGAATTCTGGATCTGACTCAAAATGCACAACTTTAGGTAAAAACAGAAAACTTAGCTAGCACGACCTTGCTAGCATGATGTCATCATTTCAGATGTGTCAGAACTCTTTTCATCACTGTTATTTTTGCTTTGTGTCGAGACGTGAGTGAGTTTGACTGTATTTGCTTGAGGTGTCTGTCTCTCTTCGGATGAGCCCATTTTCCGTTTGATCGTGTTTTCATTCCAAGTGAATTGCTGCAATTTCCCGCCTGATCTGACGGTGTGGTGGTGGCCCGTGATCAGACAGAACCAGGGAGTCTGGAAGTTTGGGTTCGCCAGAGGACAGGAGAAGCCCTCTTTGAAATTTCTCAACATAACCTCTCTCATTAGCAATAGTGTCAAAACATTGTCTAACAGCCAGAGCAAGCGCACCTCGTTCCCTGAAAGTTTGTGTCCACCCCCGGTGTCGTCTGCATTGGGACGTCCTGAAAACGAACACTTTGCAAAAATTGTAATACCTTTAAGATTTGATCTTCAGGGCAGTTCCTCATCAGACACTTCAGAGAATTTGATGCCCCATAACTACCTTGTGAAGGGTCTGCATTAGCTTGTTTAAAATGGGATTGTAATTTTTTGCACATTAAAAACATTACAGCGTTAATATTGTGTTGAGCTTATTTGACATCCTATTTTAATGCATCTCAGCAGCACCTGAACACTTTTTAAACCAATGAGCTGCAGTTACGTCACTCAGCCCTAAATTCTGTTTGAATTGTTGTCTCAGTTTTTGACTATTGATCCATTACAAGATTATTGAGCTGTAAAATGAATGTAGATTGTATTCTTTAAAAAAATCTGGATTTGGATAAATTTGACCATTAGAAATATGTCAGTTCATATTATAATCTTTAAAATAAAATGAACTTGATTGCAGACTTTGCAAATCTGAGCTCAGTTTGAGACATTCTGACCTCTTCTGAAACGAAGACATTCGTGAGGTTATTTTGTTTTTTCTTAACAAATATAATGCATTTACAAATATTTATGTTGCAAGAGACACAAGATTTGCTAGAAGAATAGAATAAAATGAGATATTAAAGAGATTTTTCATTCCTGTGGGCTGATAATTGGACATGGGTCGTCCTCATTCAGGAGAGCAACAAAAGTAATGGAACAAAATAAATTTGCATGTGTCTGGCCTTGAAGTTAAAGAAACATTACAACTTAATGCCACAAACTCTGATCGTTGCTTCATCTGGTTTTATGTCTGAAATAATAATGAAGAGTCATAATAACTGTTTAGCCTTTCCATTTACCTGGTGCTACAGGGCTAACAAACTCTGGGGTTGCATTCATTTGCAGCAGAAAGCGCCGTCTCTCGTCTGCCTTTGAAACACAGGAAGACATATGAGGTATATTTGAAGCTCCAGGTAGGCCTGGGGTTCATTAGAAGATGTTGCTGTTTTCTGACAGCATGTCAGCGGAGGCGACAGCAGCTGGTGTACAGTCACCTGTGATGGTGTGTCTTTAATCAAAGACTTGCTCTTTGGAGGTGAGTTGTCTTAGATCTTGCACCCTTAAAATAAGGACAGAGATCTTTTGAATATACGACAGAGAGTCACAGCCGAACACATACAAACACAGGAAAGATCCTCAAAGATTTTCTGCGCCTCTCGAAATATTCCTCCCCTAATCTGCTTTTAAACAGCAGAAACAGATGCTGTATTTGTTGTGCCTGCGTTCTGAATTATATTTGTCTTGGCACAGAAACTTGAGTTGTAATACAAAGTCTTTGTGCTTTTATCAGTATTTAAATCACTTTTGGGTTGATCTGTTAAACAGCTACCAGTCAGTTGAGTCTTATGTCCTCAGCTGTTATTATATATGTTGTGTTTGTTGTTTTTATCTCTCCTGAAAAATCTTATTCAATAAGCTTCTGTGTATTTCTGTGCTGTGAAAGGGCTGGATAGCTTCTAATGTAGTGATACCTTTTGTGATTTACTAGGAAAAACTTTCTTTGGAAAAAACTTTGTTAGAAAAAACAATAAAAGCTATTGCAAAAGGCATCAAAACTAAATTGATCTGCAGTAAATTGTACTACGCATATACAACGCTAAAAGTGTAAATACAACTCAAACCAGCCAATCAGAATAGAGCTTTCCAGATCTGTAGGCACGTCGTCTCTGACAGATTCGATCAACACAGACAAACAAAGCTTATAATGAAGTAGGAAATATAACAATCACTATTCTGAGAGTTACTGTGTTGCTCAGGAATGAACAGCTGTTGTCAGAGTGACTCTCTCTCTCTCTCTTACTCACTCACTTACTGTCTCTCTCTCTCTCTCTCTTACTCACTCACTCACTTACTATCTCTCTCTCTTTCTCTC
>JBAJNP010002490.1:27305-47632 GCA_036877545.1 Yasuhikotakia modesta
CTCTTTTACTCACTTACTGTCTCTCTCTCTCTCTCTCTTTCACTCACTCACTTACTCTCTCACTCACTCATTTACTGTCTCTCTCTTTCTCTCACTCACTCTTACTCACTCTGTTTTACTGTAGTGCTTATGCAGGTAATAGTTCACTTTGTATTTTCACTGAGTGACACAACTGACACCTGACAGTGTTCATGAACACACACACACACACACACACACACACACACACACACACACACACACTGCGCTAATGGGCTGTGTCACCTGTAACCAATTAAGCATAAAAATACACGCTCTTCATTGCTCTGACAACTGCCAGGTAACTCTCAGCACTTTAACAAATGTTTATTATGTTATACCAGTTGAACTCTGTTTCATTTGCTTTCCATTCAGGAACTGGGTTACGTCACTTTAATTGATTGATCATTTATAATCGATCGGTCATAATGACTGCAGATCTCCTGAAATATCACAATTTACATTTTTAAGCAAGATAAAAGCGTGTCCAGCCAGAATCGATACCTTTCAGCACCGATATTATCTGTGATATAAACTAAACAGGCCATTAGCGCAAGCGATCGCTGGTGTCACACCCCCTCTACAGTCAAACACGTTTTTTATTAGTATTCTTAACGATGAACATTTTTATTGTGTTTTTCTTATCTTCATTTGCACTTCAGCAAAGGTAAAGCGATCTATAGTTTGATTGTAAGTCTGTGTCTGTGAATTCAGACACACTTCACCGTTAATGAGACCGAAATCCAGATATTAATGACAGGTTCAGAGATTTCTGTTTTATAATTGTTTAAGAAAATACGTTTCTTGGGAGTGTTTTCATATGATGTTTCTCGGTATAACCTCTCAATGTTTTTCTTGTAATATAATTGTGCGTCTGCATCGTAGCATCAGATAATTGTCATACACAGCAATTTGCAAACGAAAAAAGAACAGATTTTAAAGGAACTGAAAGACTTTTATTGGATGTTGTTTTTAGGATGGGTTGCACCACAGACCCCAAACTTTTTCATCTCTTTCAGAAATAGCTGAAATGTTTCTGGGTTGATTTGCTAAATGGCTGAGAACTTTGGGTTTCGTGGTTCAAAATGGTTGTTCAAGATTTGCTTTTCCGGTGTAAATTGCCGGAAAAGCATTGGATTTGAAAAAAAATCCAAAAAATTGGATTTGAATGCCTCTCTCTCTCTCTCTCTTTCTCTCTCTCTCTCTCTCTCTCTCTCGCACACACACACACACATTTGCAGCTGGAGGCAGTGCAAGGTGAGGTCAGAATGACATACGCGCCTGACAACACTCCAGCGTCTGTCATCTCACCTCCACTGTAGTCTTTTGGCAGCCATCTCTCCTCATGTCAAATCTCTTACCGCTTCGTTTTGCTTACAGTTGACATAACAAACACTATACTGCCTTCAACAAACTCAAACCACATGTTAATCCTTTCAGATACATGGTTAGTGTGAGGAAATTTTGTCCAATCATGTTTCTGGAATGAGATGCGCCTTATAACCACCAGTAACTGAAACTGATGTTATATTTGACAGGTGATATGAAATAATGTGATTTCTTAGTGTTTTCTTAATCTGTTTTGTATGTTCCCCTTTGCATATAAGACACAATAACATGTTTTTATCCTGTAATTTATATTACAGGATAAAAACCAGGCTAATGAATTGTGTAATTCAACATAATTTTACAGTAGAGTTACATGATACGATACGACTATTCTTTAATTTAAAATGGACGTCTGTATATCCAGTATTTCAATGTTTGACTGCATACATTTATCCTCAGTGACTGTTAAGCAAAAGTGGCCCTGCTGCTGTTTCTCATGAAAATAAATGAGGCACATGGAGGTTTGCTGGAGTGTAATCATGCAACACCTTTCAGCCAATCAGATTCAAGTATTTTCCAAAGCTTGTTATAATGCACGATAATTCGCCGGCCGCATTTAAATACAGACCCCTAATCTGCTCTCTTAAAGTAAATGAAACAGGGCCGTGATCAACAGAGCTGTTCTTTAACAGGCAGAAAATGGGACTCCCACTTTCTTCAGCGCCCTGGTTCTCTCGACTATTGTGCCGCTGTCAACGCTAAGCTCAGCTGCCAGGAACACGCCATAGCAGCGACACGCAACCATACGAGCGCCTCTTCTGCGGCTGAAGCAACAGAAATAGCGAAAAAGATAAAAGCCAAGGGACACAGAGACGCTTGTGCCTGCAGCGCTTTACATGCAAGAGAAAACAAACCTAAGAAAAGCAAAAGAATTTTGTGGAGGAATAGAGAAGTTCTGTTTTCCCTACATCCATTAGTTTTAATTTGTTAATGTGGGGATTTGAAACCGCGCGGCTGGGGATGCCACACTCGGCTCAGCCTGTCCAAACTAACGGTGCATAATTCACAAACCCTCCATGAAAGAAGATTAAGAGACTCTCGTTTGGTTACACATCAGCATAGAACGTCTTCATTAGAGCTTTGCAACTACCTACAAAAGTCACAGTTTTCCAGAAAATGCCATAACTTAGTACTAAGAGACATAAATCCAGCACATTTTTAAAGTCACCTCCTGTAGTCTTAATTACACCACCATGCGTCTGTCCTGTGGGTGATCGTGGATGTGGGAGAGCCGGGCGCTAGCATTCATCATCTTAGCGTTTCATGCCACCTGAATGGTGGACTTAGCTAAAAATATAGATTTGGTTTCTTTCATGTAATCAGGTCTGTGAGAGGCTGTGCTGTTACACGTTCAATCTCTCCTGTACCACACGGGCCGTCGCATGAGCCGTCATCACTGAAGTTTCCCTGCTAACAGTTTTAACAGTTTTAAAATGTTATTTAGAACATTTTTGTAACATTAAAATGCTAGTTTTTGTATTAATTTGCTCACTTGTTGCCTGGTTATGGGTTATTTAAACATTTGTAAATGTATATGTTTTTAAAATGTTGCACTAACAACTTAAGAATAACGTTTTTGATATGGTTTTGACATGGAACATTAAAAAAGTTTTTCTATTGGTGCAACAACACTGTTTTTGGTAACTTTGAGAGGTCTAAACATGTATGCTTTTAAGGTAAGATGCTTTTAAAGGCATGTAATAGTTTAGGTGTTGTCACCGTTGTCAACATGTTTTTTCCCAGCTTCCATTATGACCAGCTTGATGATGTCATTTTTCATGCCTAATAGTTCAAAAATAATTACTCTATATTTCTGCTTATCAAAGAGACGCAAAACCCAGAGCAATAGAATAACACAACAGGGGAGATGTGATTCATTTCAAACTGTGCTTAATCCACAGATGTCAGGCTTAAGGACAAATTACAGCTTTTGTCAACAGCAGTAGGAGTGGCAGGCAAATATTATCAATCCAAACGTGTGCGTTAACTCCACCCCTCAGCCCAGTCCCCTCACCGCAGTTTCCCTCTGAGTGACCCCGCTGGAGCTCCATCTGTTGTAGCTCTTTGTGTTGTTCCCCGTAGAACAGAGAGGAACAGAAGTTTATCACTTTAAATTCTTCCAGCAGGAGGCTTTGTTTGGAAATAGCTTTGATTTTCCATCTCTCTCTCAGAATCAAAGCTCTGACACACTCTTGATTTGCGAAAAACTTCGAGCTGGCACCTGTCTTTTCATTTTGTCTAGAAAGTGTGTGTCTCAGAGAGTGTGAAAGGTCTGTTTGGGTCACCTCTGCAAACGATTGTGATTATCTTAGCACTTCCTTTGTGTCTTTGCAAGCCTTTGAGATTAGGAAACTTGCAGAAGCTTGCAGAAACCATAGCAGTCACGTGTGATGGCCGTGGGCTACATAATAACCAAATGACACGATTTATATAACAAGTTGACTGTAAAGTTAAAGCTGCAATATTGAAGTTTATAGGGTTAAAATAAACAAAAATCAGTAATTGAGGAAGTACATAACAGATCAGTGTTTAAAACCTCGATTCACAACAGCAAGCTTTTTATAATGATTTATAATTTGAGCTGATTTCTCTGAAAAGTTTGTGAGAAAAAACAAGTAATAAGTAACATGCAATGCTATGTTTTAAACAGAGACGACGACAGGGAGGCAAAAGTTATAGACTGTAGCTTTAAATAGAAAATATTGCATGAGTTTACATACAAGAGCTTATTTTTCAAGCACTTGTTATGTCCCACTTTTAAATGTTACCTCAGTTTGATTTAGGCTTGTGTTCTTCAGTGAAAGTTGGTGTGACCTTTTGTGTCGTGCCACAAATTTGCTTATTGGTCGAGTGTCACAGTAAGTTTGTAGGCAGACCGGCCTCCTGTGCAGAACTTGTTGCATGGTTTCCCTATGTTAGCGTGGGTCACCTCTGGGTATTTCAGTTTGCCCCAAAGGCAAGTCCATGAGGTTGAATTTTGATGCTAAATTGCCTGTGGGTGTGAGAGTGTTGTGTGTCTGTCTGTGCATTAGCCCTGCGATGAGWGTTGTGTGTCTGTCTGTGCATTAGCCCTGCRATGAGTGTTGTGTGTCTGTCTGTGCATTAGCCCTGCGATGAGTGGTGTGTTTGTCTGTGCATTAGCCCTGCGATGGACTGGCCAGTGGTCCAGTGTTTTCTTCAGATGGACTCCTGCACTCCCTGTGACCCCAACAGAGAGAAGACATGTAAGAGCCTTTCTGTATTTTTACTGTATTTTTATAGTAAAAGCTAATACCATGATAAGACTTAATAGCAAAGCACACATTTCCTTTCAGAGTAAACATCTGTTTACACATTCATATAGGTGAGCATGTGCTTTACTTTTCTTTAACCGCAGCAGCTTGTAATTTGCTTTCCAATATTTGTTTTGTAAGACTCACTTTCTGCTGCTTTTTCTACTGGCTGTTGTTTGTTCTGTAATTATCTTCCAGCTCTGTTGTTTAGGTAACCACAGACGACTACTTTTCCCTGAAAATAAATTTCTCTTATCTGTAGTTGGGGAAATGTCTCTGTTTATGGATAATTATGGGTATTCTTGAGAACAAATGTATAACAGGACAGCAGCATTAAACAATCAAACCATTTTTGTTTGCAGTTTGTTTGAAAGTTCTGTCATCAACTGTTGCACTGTACCTGTGTTTAGAGCTGAGCTGGGTTGTCTGGTGTTGCGCTGATGAAGAAAAGCAGATGCTGAGAAGAAGATGGAAACATCTAGAGATGTCAGACTTGGCTTCCTGCATAGAAGCAGCGTGTATCTCTTTGCCAGACTGAAGAATAAAGTCTTTGATCACTGTATTGGGCGAAGCATTACTGCCCCCCTCTGCCAATTAGCAGGGCATTGGCACAGCTGTCTCATGCCAGTCATTTGTGCCAGTTTGGATGATTGGGGCGCTGTGTGTCACAGCCCAGGTCAGAGAGGGCACAGAGATGTCACAGATTGGATGAAGGTGTGTGTGTGTGAGTTTGTGTGTGTGTGAGTGTTTAGAAGAAGGCAGGGGGATGTCTTCTTTCTGAGCTCCAGAAGAGAGACTTCAACTGGCTTTATTGATTTATTTCACTGCTGTCCGTTCTCTATTTAGGATCTACAGCAGCTTACTGTCGACTCTTGTTCAGACTCCTATTGTTGGATTTGAACAAGGCCGGCTGAATCTGTAGCTGCTGGTGTTGAGGTCAAAGAAGTTTGTCTCTCCTCTGAGAAGCTTTTTACCGCCTTTTCAGCAAAGCATGTTGACATTTCTGGAGCATTTTAGAAACGTTATGTTCAAACGTTACACATGGGTGTTGGAAATGGTTTGGGAATGTAAATCTGTCATAATAGCTTAGCATGCATATTTAAAAGCCTGTTGTGTTGGGAGGGTATACAACAGCTGTGAGGAGACACTCACTGTGCGTGTGTGTTGTCAAGCCTTTACAAAAAAATGAGAAGAATCTGTCAGTGGAAATAAAATCTTTGGCACTGATGGAAACAGACAAACATGTGCATGTGTGATGAAGTACACAAACACTTTGACATATTTAGGAATGACACAGAGGTTACTCAGTGTGTTTCCCATCCATCTAGTAGCATTTGCATTTAAATACAACGCTGGTAAACTCTCTGTTTTGTTGCTAGAGTAAGTGTGTGAAAACATTGGAGTGTGAGGTTGTTGAATACAGCAGACTAACGTGATGGATTTTAATAAGCGTTTCATGTTCAATAAAATATGTTAATAAAATTGTTTATTGTTTACCAACAACACTCACTTACAAAGACAGAGAGAATTTATAGTTTTGTCCTAAGAACCAATTTAAAAGCTACAATTACAAGTAAAACTCACATTCTGATGCTAGAGACAGAATGAACAGATGTTTTTATTTTATTCACATAAGAAGGAACAACTGTCTACAGTATAAGAAGGGTAATTTACAAGGAATGAGTGAATTTACAAACAATTAGCAGCTGTTACAGTATTGTGGTTTGTGTAAATGTTGTGCACGGAAGCAGAGCAACTTTTTGTCGTTCCTTACATCTCTGAGACACAGAAAAATGCAGACATACAGTTTGTTTGGTATTCTAAAGATTACACAAATCCAATCTCAGTATTCGTTCCCCTTGATCTTTACTCTGGTATTCCACAGTGATTTGTATCCCGGCTCTGAGACTCTCAGGCATTCATTTGCTCCATCTCTCCCCACACAGACACCCACCATCCGTCCGGCATCTCACTGCAATTTACAGCCAGCGAATGAAAATCCTGATGGGAAAGAGTTTGAAACCATCATAAACAAGCGTGCATCTGTCCTAATAAAAATAAATAGCTCACCCATTGTGTTTTAAACTCTCATTACATAAATACCTACAGAATCTGTATCTGAGGTCAGCCGCTGCTCCTGTCAGATTTGTTTCCGGCTGGCAGGTGATTCACATTCTTTGTTTTTACTCTGCAAAAACAAGTCATTTCATGTAAATGCTTTAACCGCTTTCTGCACTGATCGAAATGATTTCCGTACGCTTAAATCTGTGATTAGTCCTGTCGGAAAGTTCCCACAACATTTATTTATCACAGCAGACTTAAATAGTTTCCTGAAATTGTTGTTTTCGCAGCCAAACGCTCCTTCAGTCTCCAATCCAGAAGGGACAGAACGCGAACAAGCTGTCTGAAACCTAAACATCCTGCAGAGACTGTTAATGATGGAGAAGGGGTGCAAAACACTGAAATTATGAAATGTGACCAGCGGTGCAGAAACACAAATATTCATCATAATGAACAAACTCCACTTCACAATACAAGGGTATATTTACATAGTTTAAATAAAGAATTTCTGATGATCTCTTACATGAATGTACATAAATACAGAGTTTTAATGTAGTCCACTAGACTGGGTGATAATCACATTCATGTGTCATTGTGTTTGTAATCCAACTTAATTAAAAAAATGCATGTCAAGCGTGGCAATTGTCCAAAAACATGCCGCTACCATGGTAACATTTAAGAAACATGGTAAAAGCGTGGTATTTTTAGTACTTACAGTATGTTAATGTTATCTAATTCAATTGATTGTTTGACACAACAAATATGAGAAAATAAATTCAATCAACTAAATGTTCCTAGTTAATTGCATAAGGCTTTACATTAGTGATAAACATGATGGTAAGAAATTGCAATAAATAAATTCATGTGCTTTTGTATTAAAGTGAATCTGAAATTATTGCAAGACATTTTTGTTCAGTTAAATAGACAGATATTCACAGCAACTCGTCTGAAATCCTGTGTCTCTTTTACCTGTGGACTCAAATTTGCCCTTATCGTCCTACATCCTAAATACCCCGTGCATGTAGGCCTAAACACACACACACACACACACACACACACACACAGTTTCAAGAATGTCCCAAGGGGGCAGCGTCTTAATCTGAGCTGTGGAGACAGGTGGAGGAGATAATGTCTGTGGGTGGAGGAAACTCCAGCCATCATGTCTTCTCCAAGTCTTAAAGTAATGGATAAACTAATCAGCCTGCCAGAGGACACTGTGTTATATTCTCATAAAGACCCAGTTATTCACATCTCTGCACTACTTACTGATTAGCCTCAGTGCCACCTAGCATTAGCCGAGGCGGGTCTCTGTTGTCTGAGGAGAGAAAGATTGTCTGGATTCATTATTTTTACAAATGTGGGTCAAAAGAAATGCCCTTTTAGCAATGTTAAGCCACGCCCCTTATTTATGCCACACCCCTTATTTATGCCACACCCCTACCTGGCGCCTGCAAGAGGTGATCAATGGACACGCCTTCGCCACGCCCCCTTCTTTTCGCCACGCCCCACCAGTCGTTAGCAAGAAGCGCCCATCATTAATGACACATTGACCACGCCCCCCTGCTTTTCGACACGCCTCCTAAATTACGTTTCTTCGATCGTGCCTCAGTTTATCAACTTAGAAACGCAAATAAAAACAAACTAAATACTTTTTAATGGAAATACAATTTTTTAGTAATACAAAGTTATTTATTTACGTCAGTAAACAAGCGACGCGTGCGGGCAGCGCGTCACAGGTGCGGTCGGTTGGGGGCGGGGTTTGCTAATGGGAACCAATCAAGTGGCGAGTTCCCAGAGGACAAAAAAAGACAGGAAAAGAAAGTCGGATTTGTGAGTTTTGATATAATTTGTTTTATCATTATAATGTCATGAAACATAATAAGTGATTTATAATGATAGGAATACGAACCGGCTCCTCGTGCAGGTAAGTTTTGCGTTGTTTCTTGTATCTGGTGTTAATGTGCAAACATACGATGCGCTATAATATACAGTATATAACAGATATAACAATAATATACAGTATATAACAGATATAACAATAATATACAGTATATAACAGATATAACAATAATATAACAGATATACAAACACTAGTATCATTGTTCTGTGAAATTGACATTGACATTATGGAGTGAAGCTGGGCTTGTTGTTGTTGTCAGACTATAGATTTGCTTGCTGTGTTTAAATCATAAACAAGGACTCATGCACTTTATTTAATCCTGTAATATAACATTGGAAACGACAGTCTGCTGGATTTGCATCCCTGTAGCTCAAGGTTACAGACCTGGATCACAGGAAATTTAGTCCTGGTAACATGTTTGTCTTGAATGACGTGGTTTATATATTGTTGTCTTTTGCTTGGCATTAGTAATGTTATCATTAATAACATTCATATGTAAATGCTATGAGATTTGTAAGAGTACTATTCATGCCTTTATGTCATTTAAGGACCTCCAACACCGAACAATGTTGGAATAAAATGAACTATATGTTTGTTGTAAGGTGCCAAAGTCTGTATTTAAAATAGAGAAATCAATCAAAAATGGCTCCATGCTGGCATGTGCTACATATTCTGCTGCTATGTGATTAATGTGAGTTTATTGCTGTTTTTGGACTTTGTCTAATCTGCTTTTCATGTACTTATAAGTGCCCTTCATAAGCATTGGGGCAGTAAAATATAATCTGTTTGCTGTGAAGTCAACAACTCTTTTATGATTAAAAGAATAATGTGAGGCAATTTTTCCCTTACTGACCAAATACTTACGGAGGGCAATAAAAGGCTTATGGAATCTTCCCATTTAATGTATGTATTGCTGTTCATGCACAATTGTGTTTAAAAAGTGGAGGACAAAACCAATCAGACAATGCAAAATTTCTACATTATATTCCCATTGCAAATTGTCATAGCTTTGAGCAGCGGAAGGTGACTTACCAATATATCAGGTTGTTTCTAAACTACTTGGACTCAAGGCAAAAACTAAAAATAGACACCGTAATCCAATATAGTGTGTGAAAGAATCTGATATTTTGCCCAGTGAAGAGAAATATGAGACTGGCCCACTCGGTGATATGAGGCGACGAGGATACTTGTGGTATAACAACACAATAAAATACAGCCTTTCTGGCAAAATAGATATTGTTGCATATGATATTATTCATGTGGAAGATTTCTGTGTGGTGGTGTTAGAAACAATATTTAATATTAATTCAGTTCAATTTTTGTTGCTATTTTTAGCATTTTATATATTTATGGTTGTATCATGTGAAGGATAATAAATGCATAGGAAAAGTATATATAGCACATCTTTAGAAGGTAAACTATGGGAAATTGCTTCTAATAAGCCTGTTAGCAGAGATCTGTTAGTTGTGTTTTTGCAGCATGTTTGTAATATGACTTAATGAATTGTTTTAACTGAGAATAGATGAAAAACATGTGGAATTTCATAGCATCAGATTAGATTGAGAACCAGTAACAAACTTACTGAATAAAACAAGTAAGATGTTGTTCTACGTGACATTTTTTTTATTAGTAATGGACTTCAGTCTCTTCAGCTGTTTGTGTGTAAATGTGTATCTGTTGTTAAGTGTTGTTAACCTGTTTTTGGTGGTTTTGGTTATCACAGGTTCATGATTTGACACGTTAGCTCAAGGTTTAAGGTTTGGTTGATTTGATAAAGATATGGTTAGTTGAAGGTTTGGGGCTGTGCATGTTCTTGTGCTGCCATTAGCCAGCAATGTGGAACGCACAAATATATGACTTCATTAATATCAGATGTTTTGCTGGTAATGTTTGAATATTTCTGAAGAGCTTTAACTTATATTTTTTCCTGTCTTTTGCTTTTGACCTCACAACTTTGCTCATAAACTCTTAGCAATACCATTGAGCGACTAATGGAAAGCTTTCAGTTTTGTCCTATTATGCGTCTAGAAATTATAAAGTGTTTGATTACCATTGGATTGTTGTTTAATTCCCTGTATTTGGGTTTTTAAATTGGAATTGAATCAAGTTTAACTCTGCAACTAGTTACTGAAGTTCTTTACAGCATAGTGACTTTAAAGTCATCAGAGAAGCTGTTAACTTTTGGTTACTTTTGCTGTCTAACTATTATTATTTACATTCCATCATTTTACATTTATGTTATTCTGAAAATGCTAACAATTGAACCGAGACTGTATCTTGCCTTATAGCTGTGCTCCTGTTGTATAGTGCAATGATATGAAATGCATTTAATGACGAGACACTTGGCAGAGTTGTAAATGCTGTTCAATAGGAGTCAAATGTTTTGTATGCAGTTATTTCCTCTGAGCTCAGGGGCCGGCGTATCTCCGGGTTTGTTGAAGCGCTGCGTGTGCAGCCACCGTGCTGCAGCTCTCTCCCATAATAGCTGAGGACAAATAGATACACATTGTTTGTGTTTGTTTTTCCAGAGTCAGGGAAGCGCTTTATCATGAACCCCACCTCTCAACATCATTAGAATAACACAAAGTGACAAACTGAATGCTTCCTCTCCATTCGCTCTTTTTCTCTCTGGTCGTCTCGCTCTCAATAACAGGTCCCTCAAATTTAAATCCCTTGTTTTCCAAACAGTGTTATTGCTTATCCCCAAGTTCTTGTCACCGATTGCCCTCAAAATTCGCCAAAATCCAATTTAAGGCTTGTCTTTACCTATATTCCCAGCTTGCCTGTTGTGAGAAGGGAGACAGCGGTGTCATGGCTGTAATTAAACGCTGAAGCACTGATCCGTCGATGTTAGCGCCAGACAGAGGGTGGAGTGGTCGCGGCAGTAATGGCCCCATTAGAATTTCCGAAATCTTCTTATCGCCACGGAGATGTTGCAGAGCTCTGTCACTTCCCCTCTGCCGGCACGCTCCAACTGTAAGCATTTTAATGGCACATTCGTCAGGAACCGTAATGAATTCTGGATGTTATGCGCGCTGTCGGAGGAGTCAGTAGAGCTGAAAAGGGGAAAGTGTGTTTGTGTGTGTGTGTGTGTGTGTACTTAAGACAGATGCCAGCGATGCACATATTTGACATGAGACAGGCCAGAATAATTTTAAAGTCCTTACTAACCTAAAAAGACCCAGTCTTCCCTCACACAGCAACCCACGCGCCACCTGCTGTCTGTTCTGTGACTGATGGATGGGTGTTTGCACACGAAACTGTACACTTTTGTCTGGCAAGCTCTGATCTGATTGGCTGACCTCATGCAAACAAACCATGAGAGCTTTTGAAACAAAACAGGACGTATTGCACAAAGATGGAATACAAATAATTTTGGAAATATTTTACATGCAAATATGACAACGGCTTTTATCATTCCCAACACTTGTTTGTTCGAATCTGTCCAAAACATTCTCAGATTTGGTTGCATGAGGCCGTGCAGGAAATATTATTGCTAAAACTGAACGCAAAACATAAGACCACCTCGACAAACCCTGCTGTTTTTCCTAAGGGTTCTCAAACACTTTTGTTCTTCTTGTAAAATGAATTTTAGGGTGCTTAACTTTGCTGTGTAAATGAGCGTATCGAGGGCTTTCATTTTAAGAGTAAGAGTCAGTTTCCTGCTGAGTGTGACTGCCACTCTAATGAAACTCATATCAGAGAGAAAAAGAAATGGAGAGAGAGAGCGTCAGTGACAGGAAATGCTGTCAGAGGGCTGCTGTCGTTCCCACACACGGCTAATTGCTTAAGCTGAACAGGTCGACTTGGAGCGCGGAGTAAAACTGTGTGTAATTATTTCTCATTGCTACAGTGTGTGTTACGGTGTTTTGAATGAAGTGCTAATCACACAGAAACAAAGAGGTTTATGAAGGGTCTGTGTGTGGTGTGCTCCAATAAATAAAGTAAAAATACAGACTTTTAAATGGAGAATATGCGTTTGATTGCAGTAAGTTACGTGAAAGCTGTGCAAAAAACATTTGATTAGAACAAATTACAGCATACAAGTCTCACTGGGTGTTAGTTTAATATTTTGCTCATATATAACCCGTATGGTGTGACATTTTAATGTTTGTTAAACGTATGGCTGTTTGTTTTGTTGCATTTTAGCTTTTACTTTACATTTAATTTTTTCAGGAATGGTTATTAATCAAATAAAAATGTGTCTTAGGATGTTCCTATGAAGTTAAATCACCTGTTTAACAGCGGAGAGTAAATTAATTTACAATTATTAATGCCAGATTATACGTTTCCATTATTCGCGTGTTAGCACTCTCTACAAATAATGACTGTTTAAACACACTTTAAATGTTCTGTGGCACCTGGTCTGTTATATTGTTCTATAACATAGACAGAGATGTGATTTTTCTGTTTTATTAAAAAGCTGTACAGCTGCTCTGCTGCTAATATGTCAGTCAAAGCTGTTGAGGTAACGCATGTAACCTGTGAGCTAAAGATCATGTTGTTTTAATCACGCTGGAACTCATATAGGAACTTATATAGAAATGTGCTATAATTATAAGAAATCTGCTATGTTTTCCAATGAGCTGCAAGTACAGGCACAGTAGACCGACATTTTAAGTTAAAGTCACTGGTAATATATAACGGCAATAAACTGCACATCTAAATTGGCTGTGAACGGCAAAAAAAACTCATTTACCTTGGGGAAATCTGTTTATTGTTCCAGTCAACAGCCTTAATTAAAACATGTCAATTTTGCACTTGATAACTTTGGTGTAATTTCATTACTGAAAAGCGAAAGCGCTGCTACACAAACGTAAAACTGATTTAAATGAAACTTTTGTGGAAGAATGAAGAGCAACCGAAGAGATATCATTGAGTTCAAGGTAATTACAGGAATGCATCAATGCTTTTAAAAGCGTTCTGTGAATGCAGAGGAAAATGAAAATGGCATTAGTTGATATAGTTAGCAGCTTTCTTTGACAGATGAATTGCACCAAAAGAGACGCTCTGTCTATGGTTGATGCTAACAACCGAATATATAACGTTCATCTTACAGTAAAACAAATCTGAGACCTCGCACCCAATTATGAATCCTCGTTCAATGGTGTAGCATAACCATGAGTGTGAGTAAGCAGAAGTTACTTGTTTTCATTGTGTGGTCACTGTGGGTTCAGTTGTTGGCCTGTAATATAGCTGCCACAGCTGTAGCAGGCTAATTATCTGCTGCTAGCAGCTGGTATGTTTCCTGTCCAGCCTTTTAAAGGTCAGCGCTTCTCTGTGCAAAGAACAATAGATGCTTTCCACATTTCTGCATTTGGAGACACGAGCAAACGAAAGCTGTATCGATGTCTGAAGAGGTCTCTGGGAGGCGATAGCAAATGTTTCAGTTTGTCATCTCTCTCCCGTTTGCACACGTGATGTCTGAGCAGCACCGAGCCGCTTGGCTTTCTGGTACCAAAGACACAAGAAAGCTACATGCAGGGTCTGTGGATAGTTCTGGTTGTGATGCTGTTTGGGTTTGATTACACAGATATCTATAAAGGGCAACGTCTTTTGAACGATCGCTCTCACTCGCTTCAAAAGCTCCGCCCCCGCATCCCTCGCTCATTCCTCTCTCCGTATTTCCTTCCCTCCAGTTTCATCCTTTCATCATAATCATATTGATCTGACTTTGCAGATGGCTTTCGCTTCCTCTTACGAAATCAGGAAAGTTGATGAAATAAACTAAATTGGTTAAGGCAGGAATAGCAAACCTCACTGTACACACATCCCACATGTGTTGTGAATATATTCATACGTGCACTGTATAGAATAGTATAGTATAGTACAGAATGATATAGGTGTGGAGATAGATATGTATGTATACATGTGTATGTAAATGATCTGTGTAAAATAAATGAATAGACAGACACAGATACACACACCCATATATCTAGGTAGTTATGTATACATGTAGATGTATGTATTTATATATATTATGTGTGTGTGTGTGTATATGCACAACTACAAATAGGGCTACTATATATAAATATATATGTGTTTGTGTGTATATGTACAGTAATGGTAGTGTGTGTAAATGTATAGAACACACACATTTATATTCACTTGGATGGAATAGTTTGATGGGATGTGTGATGTGATCACATGCTGTCAGTGGGTCAGTGTTCTGGCTGAGCTGCATCTGTATTGCTTCTGATGCTCTTCCCTAGCAGGAGATGAGACCAAACACCCTCTGTTCCCTGCGTGGGGCAGCCGTCTAACTGAAGAGGGCATCTGAATTTCTTCAGTCGTCTTCAGTCACTCCCTCTTTCTCATGGATTTAGCGAGTCGTGCGGCGAAAGAAACGGTTTATTGATTTTAGGTTTGGCAAAGGGAGAGGTGGAGAGATGGAGGGAGCTCCACTTTGCCTTTCTTCCCTTTTTTCCTGCTGTCTGAAAGGGGGTTTTAGTCCAATCTGGCAGCCGTTACGCCGGCGGCTGAGGGGCGGGGGGACACGAGGAGGTCATTCATCAGAGCATCTATGCTTCAGCATAAAGTAAAGGGGATGGGATGATGCCAGCGAGCGTGTTGTGATGTAATATGTATTAGGTTCGGCCTGCATTAATTGCGATCCATTTACAGTAAAGAACAGCTTACCGCATCGGCCACTAAACATGCGCCTTTGTCAGTGTTTGACCTTTTTTACCTTTCCTGAAGCCTTTTTAAGACACAGCACAAAGTTTAGACCTTACACAAAGTAAATCTTTGCTTAGTATTGATTCTGTGTGAGGGGAATTTGATAGAGACTGCTTATACATTGTGGGATTAGGGCGCAAGATGTGTTTGCAGTGATTTGAGCTGGTGGGAGGTGGATACAGTGACCTGTGTCAGCTGTGCTTTGGTGGGGGTGGGCGGGCGTATCACAGGCCCCCAAAACGCCCATTAATATTAAAAATACATTATGAATGTGTGCACATTACAGTGATAAAGTTTTTGTTTGCATAGGATAGGAATATTTGACTCTGAAATTGATCATTTATATTATCAAGTGCTAATTATTTATTTGCTTTTATTCATACGAAAGATTGTTGTAATAGGGGAACCTTTGAAAAAAGAAAGGCAGATCGTATCGCTGTTATTGCTATTTTTTCACATTAGTTAGTGACCAGGCAGATAAATGTTGCCTATTTCTAAGCTGAAATTGCCACTATAATAGATCTGTCAGACCTAAAGTGGACGTAGTGGTGGTTTCTGCACTGATAGCTCGCTTGCTTAGTTGTGGCACTTTGTGTGGATGGTGTTCTAGTCAGACTCACCTCACCAAAGGTTAACAAGATCCTGCAAGTCTATAAGTTGGGAATGAGGAAAAGTGCAACACTCAAAATGGCCGCTTTAGCAAAGTGCAGCGCTTGCTAGTCTTTGCGCATGCGCTGTAGCTAGAGCGACTTGGAAAAGTGTTTTTAATGCAATTTAAGATACAATTTATTGAGCATTTGCTGTTAGTTTCAGTAGTTTATAGGCCATGTGTGGTTTTATGGTGACATTTTCTTAAAGGGACTTTGAGGAAAACATGCAAATATCTCTAGATTCTTGTTCAAGACAAATAGCAAGCGTGTTGTATGTTTAAGTGAAACATGATGGATCAGGGTGAAAAAAACTGAATGGAGGGAAAGAAAAGTGAGGCGTCAGGTGTTTAGCTGAAGTGCTGACGTCCTGAAGTCTCCTTTGAGTGGAACATTTCTGTATCTCCTGAAGTTCCTGCTATTAGGTTTGTTCTGCACACTGCACAGCGACACCATATCTTTGAAACAGGCTTGTTTTAGACGAAACAGACTTTGCTGAACAAAGAGATTGTGGAGTGTCAATAAAAGCCGAGTTTCATGGAGCTCAGCCCAGAATATTAAACACAAGCCAGTTCTATATGAAGCCAACTGTCTCGTATACGAATGATGAGTTTTCTGCATAATTAGTTGTCTGTCTGGGTGGAGATTATGGAGATGTGTGATTATATGTCGAAACCCAAAGTTCATTGTCAACATTTGGCTGTTGACAGCGTTTGCTGGCCGATGGGTATTGGAGCATAAAGGCTGCGATAATCTAAGTTTAATCAATAAGGTTAAATGAATTTGACCTCATGGTGTATTTAACCCCAGTACCAGATGTCACAATGATTTGAATCAGATTCTCACAGCTGATTACAGATGTGCTTGAGGTTTGTGGGTTTGTGTGTGTGTGAGTGAGAGTGTGTGTGTGTGTGCGCGTGTGCATGTGTGTGAGAGGGATCGTGTGTGAGCACACGTGCATAAACATATGCAAGCATGCATTTATTATCATCTCAAGGAATGCATTTTGTGCAAGGAAACTCTGTAATGATGTTGCTAATTAACGCAATTACGTTAATTGTGTGAAATGTTATTGGCACCCATACTGTGTGCGTTTATCAAATCTCTCACCTCGCCACACGCCCGACACACATTCATAAACACTCAACTTCTTTTTCTTTCTTTTACGAACTGCAACTTTCACTTTTGGAGTCGGGAGAACGTTGCAAGATGCTTCAGGAATGCTATTATGATGATTTCAGCATTTACATTTAGATGGAAGAAGTTTTGAAGGAGAGGAAAATTTCCTCTTCTGAGAATTCGTGGGAAATGGTTTGTCAGCCGAACACTTTCAGGTCTATTCCAACCAAGAGGAAAATCTCAAACAGAAAGCTTCTTACTCGAGCCTCACAGCCAAAGTGTGAGGTCTTGATCTGTCTTATTTCTGACACTAAACTGAAGTGAACAGTAAAGCTCTGTCTTAGTAATAGTGTTTGACCGATATCGATTTTTCAATGACCGGTTTCAATACGAGACCAGGGTGGTAAATGACCAGTATAATGCTGAGACGTGTCTGACAAAGGCTAACAGATTTGCATTAACGCTGCAATCTGTAACCTTTGCCTCTACATCGCCATCTGTGTTTGAAACATGAGACTGCAGGTTGCTTTGCAATTTTAAATCATCATTGTAAACTTACTGTTGAGAATCATGGGAAATAGGGAGACATGAACACCGATCTGTCGTGTATTTGCTCAATAACTGATTTGTTTTATTTTTAACCAAAAGTTACAGATTGCTATAAATCCAAAAAAAAGCTGAAATTTAATAATCACTAAATAACAAAGATTTGTTTTCAGTTTGCAGATTGGCCTGAAATCATGAAAAGTGTTCATGTTGTTTTTGTAGCACATTGTTATTTTTGCCTGTTATCTTTTTGAAGCCAATTCTGTGTGTCTCTACAGAAAAACTGGATGTTCATACAATTTTTTTTCTGGTTCAGGATCGTTTAGAGTACTCGTGTATTGGCCACTTTGAATTCTGTGTTGGATAGATAGCTTTCCAATTTGTTGTGTTGTGCTGTAATTTTTCTCCAATGTCTTAACTGTTGTTTTCTTTGAGTTTTTGCTAATTTGATTTGGTGTAATTGAGTTTATATCCTGGGGCTTTGCCAGACATGTTTTACTGAATGAACACAGCCCCAAGTCCTCTTTCTCTCTTTCTATTTTTCTCTCTTACAGAATGTTTAATGTTAAACACAAATGCTGTTCTTTGAACGTGTCAGTCATCAGTAAAAATTAAAAGGTTGGAAACATTTTTCATTTATGTTACTGTGACAGACTTTTTGTTTCTTTGGTTCTGCATTGTTATCGCACAGATTAAGATACAGAAATGCAATTGTGCAAAATGTCATCATTTTTGAAACGTCTGCTATTAATAATGTATCCGTAGCAATTTTCAATAAACCGCCGTGATGGAGTCTTGACTGTTCCACACGTTTTTCTCTGTTTTTTGTTCTACATATAGGCACAATGATTTATGCAGCGGATGATGATAATCTTCCACCACGAGGTACTTCGGTTCTGGCGGGTCACCTCAGGGTGGGTACAGCCCATTTATCCGCAGGAATATAGATTATTCTGTCCTGTTTCTGTATCTAATGTGCAGGCATGTGATTCCTTCATGTTCCTGTTTATCAGATTCCTGAGGTGAGCCGCGTGTGCGCGTGTCGTTGAGGTAGGCGGCCATTATTCTGTTCTTGGGAAGCAAGTGTTTCCATGACGATAAGAGCCCTGCCCTCCTTTGTCTACATTAAGGTGAGAAGCGCATCCGCGGAAGCGCATGCACGGAAGAAAGGAAAAAAGATAAGGTTGTTTTTCTCTCGCCGTGCCCCCGCTTCGCACTCCTGAGTGTTTTTTCTCCCCCCTATTGTGCCTTTCACCGTTTTATCGGCTTCAGAAGAAAAATGTGGCCGTGGCGAGTCAAAATGAAGTTTTACAGCCCTCGTATCTGCGTCTTTTATGACGGGAACAGAACTCGAACGCGTGGTGCGAATTCCTGGCAAATTGGTGGAAGCGTTTATCTTTAGAAGAGAGGAGAGTTAGAACAGGACAGTTTGTAAAGTTGCCTCTGTGAATTCAACGTCTGTAGCTGATAGATGAGCCGTCTTCACCTGTATTGAAACACAGTTTGATAAATGGGCAGCTCATTGATTCTGGCGTTGAAAACTCGTCCTCCACCCTTATGCATATTCTCCACAGGATACAGCAGATCACAGAAGTGCAGCGCATTTATCACAGCCAGGTGATAGTTGTCAGAATCTGTGTGACTCGTACAATAATATGATCGGCAGGGAGATACTAGTGTCAGGTTAGTTTCATTGCTTGGGCTAAACACTTATTTTTTAACAGTTATGTCTTAAATGACTACAGAGTTATAATACTGAATATAATGTTACACAGATGAGGTTACTAAGTCTTTTCATTGCACTACAATCATGTTAACACTAGGGCTGTACTTTTAAAATGGTGTGTAGAGTATTTTAACGTTAATGGGCTGTACTGAACTGTACTGTAAATGCCACACTGTAGCATTATTTTTTTTAAATAAAGCAAGGTAAACATTTAGCTTCACCTAGACTGAACCCAGAAATTTTCTCAAAAAGCTTTATTTACATTGTGGAAAACTTTTTTTATTTTGAAGTGAAATATGACCACATTTTTGAATGTTTTCTGTTATTCAGCCGTTCAGAACATTTAGTCATTTTTAAAGCAATCCATCAGACGTCCAACATTGATGCCGATCAAGTGCAGATTTTGGTGACTGGAAGCGTTGAGGCTCCAGAATGAAACCTCTCTCATTATTTATTCAGTGTCACTTTGTTCCAAACCTCGTATGACTTTCTGTGTTTCTTGGAGCACAAATGGAGATGTTGGAGATGTTGACATCTTCAGTCACTTTTACTGAGTGGTAAATCAGTGTGTACAGTGATCCACAGATTTTTATGGTTTATTATGGTTTATTTACAGTTACCTATTTTTTTTACCAGACTGTATATTAATTTTTACACTGTAAAAATAAGTACTGGTAATTTTCTGCACAACACAATGCAGTTCAAAATCCAGGGAAAACGGCTGTACAAAAATGGAAAATTCCTTATTTTTTATTTATTAACAGCATACAGTAATTAATTTTGTGTTACTATCTGTAAGACAGAGTAAGTGAATGAAATGAACTGTTTATAGTGTTAAACGTGTTTGCTTGTTTGCCCCAGTATACAGTGTAGGCTGACATGAAAGACATGGGAGAGTACCTGTGTAGACACATTGCAGAATACAGCTCTGTTGTTGTGTGTGTGTGTGTGTGTGTGTGTGTGTGTGTGTG
>JBAJNP010002491.1:0-47630 GCA_036877545.1 Yasuhikotakia modesta
CACACGC
This sequence comes from Yasuhikotakia modesta, assembly GCA_036877545.1. Lineage (NCBI taxonomy): Eukaryota > Metazoa > Chordata > Actinopteri > Cypriniformes > Botiidae > Yasuhikotakia > Yasuhikotakia modesta. Next base: position 8 of record JBAJNP010002491.1, read on the forward strand.
ACAAACACACATCCATCTCCTGCTCATTAAATGAAAGGATGACAGGCAGATGAAAAGAAAACAGTTAAGTACAGAAGTCTCTCTCTCTGCATGTGTGAATCTGTGTAGCTAAGCCTGTCTGACTGTATGTCTTTATTCACTCTTTCATCCCCTGATTGGCTGATCATTTTTGTGTTATTTGTACATCAGCCTCAGATGCGAAGCCTCCACACCCACAGCCAGTCAGCAAAATATTGGTTGAAAAAAATTGTGTGCTAATATGCTCTTACTGTCGCACTGTAATTTACAATGGCAACTTTTATGAGCCAATTACAGTAACTGTACAACACATTCACTTAGCATGTTGGTGACCACAAAATAAAGACTGGGGGGGGTTTCGATATTAAAAAGGGACTTTTTTCAAAAGTGACTTTATCTTGTTATACAATCTAACCCATAAATCTGGCCCCACCGATACTCCTTTACGATGTCAGCCTTGATCCAAACAGTGATGTAATAGACCACTCAACACAGTTTGAACCCCGGACCCTCTTTTCCACGGTGTGACAGACACAGTATGCTGTGGGTCTGTGTGACTCTATTCCACAGGCCTCATGTATCCTGTGCTCAAGAGCTTCACATCCTGGGGAAGCTGTCAGTCACACCGCAGACACTGCTTCATACGTACGGCCCTCAAACACTGGAAAATAAAATCAACTCTCCTCATTAATCCTGCCTTCAGGCTTTCTCATCTCTCCTCAGCGTCTCTGTCAATCTATTTCAACAGACAGTCTGAATGACAGAGTGATTTTTAAGGAAAATAAGAAGTTTACAGAGTCTGAGCAAGACATTCCTCACCAGGAAAAGCTAGGAAGAAGTAGAGGAGCGTAATCTGACATCTGTGCGTGAACTTCACACAAACACGCTTCTGTGTGGAGTCATGTGGAGACCAGGAACTGATCCGGAGGGTCCAGGGATGGCGTGGAACAGGAAGCAGGCAGATACAAAATTCATCCAGGGGGACAGTGTTTCCTTCAACAAACCCTAAGGTGAACAAACAATAAACAGAAACATCTTCACCATGTGTTAAAATATCACTTACTCTGGAATCATATTCTGTAAAACATATTCTGGTTGTAAGAATGTTTTGTAAGGTTGTAAGGATTATTTATTAAGGTTGGAAGAGAGCGTTTACAGAATGTTAGTCAACGTTCTGAGAATGTTCCCTGTTAGCCGGGTACCTACAGAGGGCCTCTGAACGAGCATCTATGAAAGGCACAAGCGCTCTCAAAATCTAAAGCTCCGATCTGATTCACACCATTTTTGGGAATTTGCAAACCTCGCTTTTTTTTAATCTGCCAGGAAAGTTTTGTTTACAAGTTCCCAGGCTGCTACAATTAGGCCCAACAGACTTTTTTTCTCATGTTGTGTGTTGATTTTGGAAATAAAACTGTGAAATTTTGTTGAATGCATTTAAACACATTTTAAAAAAACATTTTAAAAACGTCTTAAATTGAGCTGAGAGCTCTGTGCTTTCAGTGGGAACCTGATCAAATTATTGAAATATGCAAAAAATGAACATGTGAGGAGTGAGGCATTTGGAAAACTCTATCAAAGGCAGGAATCTGAATTCTGCAGAAATCTGCCGGGTTTTATGCAAGAAATACAGGAATAACTAGTAAGCTGGAGTATGCTAGGGTTCATGGCGTTGACAAGCTAAAAATAAAATCAACTTGTCTTGGTTACAATTTATGTCAGTAAAACAGGTAGTTTCTGAGGACCAAATAGATGTTTTATTACAATAGGCGAAAGTCACTCACTCTGTAGGTGTATGTAAAGACTAGTGTATYCTAATCTAGAGTCTAGTGTGAATGTGTGAATGTGTGAAGTGGTTTGTTTAAGGTAATACTGTACAAATGCATTTCCTGGTGAAACAACTAGTTGTAGAACAAGCGGAACATTCAAGAAACACCCTCCTATCTGTGAAAGACCATCTCCTCTGTTCATTGTGGGTGTCAGATGAGGTCCAACAGCTGCCACTGTTGAGGTCCTCCTCTTCCACTCCATTTCCACATCTCTATTCTCATCCCCACTTCATTCTTTCTCCCTTACTCCAGTCTCTTCCCATCTAGGCAGACAGGTTGGCGTCGAGAGGGTTGTCACGCCTCAGCGCTGTCTACACAACTAATCCTTCTCGCTCTACAGCTCTATTCCACAACCTAGTGAGCTTCACTGCTGCCTGTCGCCTACATAGGCAGCTGTTTTCTTAGGCCGCATCATAACCACATGAGCGAGTTGACTGTTGACAACTGAATTTGGTGGCTACCATGTTGCTAAACTGATGCTATGATACACAAACACAAAAAGCACACAAATACTGAACGAACAAAAAATACATTTTGTGTTACTATATTGCTGATATCTGTGAGCATTTAATATAATATGTAATCAATACAGACAATCAACGTTTAGGAACTTTTTGCAGCAATGCATTCTGGGATTGAATTATGGATACATGCAATAGTACAATGGAATTTAACCAATACAAGTTAACTTATAGAGCAGCATATTTAAGTTGTCTATCTTGTGCAGCTATGATGCCCTAATATGTTGCCTTTGTAGTGTACACACTAGGCGTTTTAACAAAGCTTTGTTTTCTCTCTAGACTCACTCAGGGCAGCAGCTGAACGGTTCTTGTGTTTGGGTTTAAACTAGACTGATCTAAACAGCATGATGATATTGGGTTACATCGCTGTTAACAACCAGCAGGGTGTGAAGAGAATATAAACACAAGACAACACTGAGGACATACATTTTCCTGAAGGCCAGGACAACAGCTGCCCTAGTCACACTGTCCAAATAAACAGCCAGTTTAGGTTAGTGTTCACAACACAAACTTATAAATACTAGAAATAGAAATATTTGTAAATACTACAAAGTAAAAAAAATTAAATAGCAGATTAAGCAAAGACTGTGTCGTGGATAGATGGATAGATAGATGATGGATGGATGGATGGATGGATGGATGGATGGATGGCAATTGTGGTCGCCAATGTGAAAATAAAATCACATCATTGCTTCTCCTAGAAAGCAGTGATGATTTAAACACACACACACACACACACACATCTGCTTGAAGTCTGTTATCTGCTTCTCGTATGTTTTTACTGGGGATAAAAACTAATTACAACTCAAACATTATGAACTCCACAGTTATAAGTCTCACTGTATGCCAGTGTTTTTTCTCGCAAGATATTTTACGAGAACCATCTGTAAGAAAGTTGATGACTTAGATTACGAGCAATAAAACGTTCCTCCTGTGAGAATCTCAGCGGAAAGCAACAGTTAAGCAACGTTTGTTTACTCTTTTGTCCTCAGACCAAAACCAGACAACACAGTGAGAAATGAAGAAAATAAAAACCAGCAAGATACACGATATTATACAAACATAAACAATAAAAATCCAGAAAAGCTAATTTACCCTACAAAACATTAGTATTGAAGTAAACCAACATCCATTTGTACAGCTATAAACACACACACACACACACACACAGTGGCCCGGTACCACATTATCTGTTATCATTAGCACTGTATTTACAGATCAGATGTAGCTTGTAAATGGACACACTCTATTAAACGACTGTTCTTCCTTTCACAGCCTTAAACCCAGCACATATGCTTAACATACACACTTGTTTTCACTTTCTGAACTGAATTTGGAACCGCTTCACATTCCTGTACACACTCACACATGCAGTGTGAAACAGATGTCGAATTAGCAGTTGTTGTATATAATACATAAAAACAGGATTTTTTTCCTGGACATTATCAGTGCTTGTTCTCGCAGGTCCTGACCTTATGTGAGCTTTGCTAATGGTTGTAGAATTAATATTCATGTCCGACAGCTTGATGAAACCTTTGCACTGTGAACAGGTGTGAACGGCTCTTTATGGGCATTTGCTCAGGTAATGACAGGACTTTATTATATGTTTAAATTAGTGGTTTCTGCATACAGCAAAAAGCATAATCATACAACTGGCCAGATTCTTTATTCCAAAGCGACCTACAATGAAGTCAACATGCTTTTAACCAGTTCATGTCTCGCTAGGAATCAAACTCACGACTTTTCCATGGTTACACACAACTGCCCAACTCCCCACACTATGTATTTAAATACATATATAAAAGTTATATATAAATTAAATTTATATATAACAGGAAGTAAAACGGGACAATCACCCAACAGCACAGAATAAAAGTGAGGTGGAAAGATGGCAAGAAGTGTTAAGCTTGACAGAGAAAGAGGCGTTAAGCTGAAATACACACAGAAACGGGGAACCGTTTCTCATGTACGCGAGTGCTGAGAGATTCTTGAGAGCTGCTATTTGTGAGGGGAGCTGCAGGCCCACAGCAGCTGGGTATGAGAGCGGCTCTGTGCCAAAATCCTCTGCAAAAATAAAGTGGGGGAGAGGTTTGTTATGTGTTGGGGAGGAAGGTTATTTCAGCGTTAGCATAGACATCTGATCTGACTGCAGCTTTAGCAGAGGACACAGAGTCTCGAGACCAACAGGTTATCTGTCAGACTGACTGACCAATGCCGCTATGATACGTGTGTACGTTACATAAATCATCACAGAAAGAAATAGGAACTCGATTCTCATTGGCCGCTTCCTGATCAACCCAGTCCACGTTTATTTGATTATGACATCATAAACATGACATCAGAGATTGAGGTTGCAGGCGTGTCTAGTTAAGGATGTGTTTAGTCAACTGTAGCAGTCAGATATCTGTATTTACCGTCTCACAGGCAAGTGAGACGGTAAATACAGATAACCTGCATTGGTGCACGGGTAGCAAAAGGGGAGGAGAAAAACAAAATTGCAGCCTATCACAGCCCAGTCCAACCAGCTTTCACATTCCAAGACTTTTCTTTACTCTCTCTTAGCAAAATGCAAAGCAAACATAATCTGTGACACAAAACATTCAGAGGGTTTATCAAGGCCATCTTTCTCTCTCTCTCTCTCTCTCTCTCTCTCTCTCTCTCTCAATGCCTAAATGACAACTATTAGCCAAACAGAGTTATATTGTTTGTGTGTGTGTGTGTGTGACTGATGGGGTGGTTTTGAGAGCTGGTTTTGCCTGACTGCTGAACTGGGGCATTTGTGGAGAAGGGGGTAATTTGATGCTGATTTAACTCATTCATCATATGAAGAGAGACAATTTAAATATTCTGTTTTCAGAAAATATTGTATTTCTTACAGTCAAATCAACAGAAGTCTTTGATTTTAAACTGAAGAGAAGAGTGTGAGAGAACAGGAGAAACATTGAGAAACATTCTGTTTGTCAATATTTAGCTAAATATATATATATTTAATATTTAGCACTGAAAGCCATAAACCAGGGGCTCGTGTCCTAGAAGTGTTACAAAGTTCACACTACATGCTGGTACAAAACCACACACACACACACTCACTCACTCATTCACTCAAATATACACACACACACACACACACACACACACACACACACAGTAAAATGATCCAGTGTACAGTAAACATTAGAGATGCCTGAGTGAACATTTGACCTCTGTGGGTGTCTCAGCAGTCACATGACTAATGTAACCTGTCATTTCCTGTCCTTCTGTGTGTTTGTACTGTTATGAGAGTAATCAGAGCTGCAATATTAAACAGAAGCCTAAATAAATAGCAAAGAGATGGGACAAACAGACACACTCACTCTCTCCCTCTCTCTCTCTCATGAGCATTTGACTCACATTATTTTTGTAATACTACAATTCTGTTTTATCGTACATTAAACCAGTTTGAAAAGTTCACAAGTCTGTGGTAATTTAAACGTTCACACACACACACACGCACACATGCACGCACACACACACACACACAGTGTAGAATGTTGATTAAAGAGCAAAGAGAAACACACACTTACGCGTCACAAGCATTAGTATTCAGCAAACCCTCCTCTCCCAGTGCATGTCTCAGCTATAGCTGCAGGTAACAGTTTTATGAAAGCAAAGGACGAGAGCAAGAGAGAGAGAGAGGAAGAAAAATGCTGGCCTGCTATTTTTCTAACAGAGAGAGAGAGAGAACAGATTAATCCTGTGATTTCAACTGCCTGTATCGGCTCAATAAGGGAAATTACGGCTGGCACAGGGCTCCATTTTCATTAGAGTCCAGACTACATATATATTCTGTCTCTAATTGAGGCCAGGCCCTCCTGCTCGGTAACCGGCCCCTCCATAACTGTCTGTTTAGTGCTTTCTGTTCCTTTCCCTGCGTTTTAATGATTGCTGTGTGTAGCGGCCCGTGGCTATTTAACGCATCACTTCCTGTCTGGACTGCCTGTTCATTCCAAACAAAGTTTGGTGGAAGAGACACAATTGTTCACTTTTATTAGACTCTCAAAGACTGAGAAAAGTAAAAGCAGAGATGCATAAATATCACCCTATGCATAAATATCACCCTGGTTAATCATATACAAAACATCTATAACAAAAACTACAAATATTAATTATAGAAAGTTAGCCAACGTTCTGAAGATGTTTCCTGATATCTGACAGACGAATGAGACATTACTGATCAACATCCCATCATCTTATCCAATCATAACATCTGTAGCAAACAGCAAGCACTACAGTAAAACAGGTTCTTTCAGTGCGAGTGAGTTTCTATGGCCTTACATAAACAAATGACTTTAGCCAGTGGATAAGACTGAAAGAACATTTGCCAGGGATGAGTTACAACCCCATCACATCCTGCAGAGAAGCTCAAATCACTGAAAACCTTCAATTCCACCTCGGTCTCATTCCTCGGTCTCATTCCTGTGGTATGTGAGCGATCATAAATGACTGCAGACACAAATTCAGTTGCAGCCGGGCCCGAAAAATCCTCACAAATCCTGACAAAGTTCTTGGCAAAAGTGTTCAGTGTATAAATGTTTATTTATGCAAAGCACTTAAAGTTTATCTGAAATTAATTTATGAAGTTTTAGCTCAAAAGGGCAAGATATACTTAAAAAAATGACCATTAAATCTAGCAAGCGTTATAGCATTTTCAATGCTATTTTTGAACATAAACTCCATGCTCTCAGTTAAAGCTTTGGAACGTTACAGTAACTGCAGGAACAGAGTCTCAGATTCAGTGATAGTAAACTCTTACTCTCAGCTCACAGGTTGCACCACCTGGAATCAAATCAGCTGTTTGCGGTTTGAGCCAAGAGACTTAATTAGTGAGCTTTAACCACTCATGTGTGACTATTAACCTGCCAATGAGTTTACAGCATTAATGAAAGTCAATGTGTGTGTGTGTTAAACTAAACACTCAACTAAACACAAACACAACATCAGCCTAAACTACCCCGTGCTCTATAAAATAAAACACTATGCCAAACAAAACAATCAGAACAAACACATAAAAACATACTTGAATAACTGCACACCTACACTCAACACAAGAGGATTGTGGGAGATGTATTTTGTTGGCTCAAGTGGGGTGAGTGCTGCGCTGTAACAGGAGGAAGTAAGAACAGCGGCGTCTAAAGTGGGATAAAAGGAAGAGATATTTGTCATAAATTGTCTGAGGCTGTTAGAGATTCAATCTAGCCAAAGATGCAAACCGTACAGCAGCCGGGCGCGGATTCAGAGCGTGTGTGTGTTGAGACAGGAGGCTGAGGGATTGGTTGCCACAGAGATTTTGACACATTGGATACAACTCCCTGCTGCCCTCAGTTTAGCCCTGACAAGGCAGAGAAAATGCTTGGAGACGGGCAGGCTAATTTACAACCCCTTTCTCCCCCTTTTCCTCGTTCTCTCCGTTTTCTGTTTTTCTCTTTCTCTCGCTCTCTCTGTGAGGTCTTGCTACAGAGTTAGAGGGTACTTGAGTAATTAATGTGGAATTCAAATGAGCTTATCAGGTCAAAAGCAGCTTTGCTCCTTTAGGATACATTGCACTCATGAAAAACAGCTCCAACAAGCTTACGGTACAATACCGCACTGTGAATACAGATGACAGGCCCAGATTCATTACAAAACAAAACTTAAACAGTCTCTCTTCTTCTCAGGGAAAAGGATTAGCCAGCTTAACTTTATAGTGTAACAAAAATTCATTATTAACTGACACAGGCAGAACAACAGCTGACAATAACACTTGAACGAGCCATTGAGACAAGTTCAAGTTCAATGGTTTATTGAATTTGTTGCATTCAAAGAGTTAGCAGAGTTCAAAGCACAGTGTTGAATTTTAGAAATTGGCTCCTTTTCTAATTGGAAATGGGATTGAAATGGTCAGAACACACAAGACAGAAATTTGGTTTGCAGTAAAAAGAGCAGAATTGACTGGCTAACAATTCAATTTCAACAGAACAAGAAAGAAATTTCACTCATTTTCATTCAAATTTCCAACATGTTTGGGAACAGAAAATAAAGAATTACTTACTTCACTTTGACTGCATTTGACTGTTGAATAAAACAAATGTTACAATAATAATTTTGAAATATATATTTATTTAAAACATAAATTATTTCAATAAAAACTTCTACAGATTGCATTCCACACACTGGGAGTGGAGAGGATGGCAGGAGAAAGAAGGAGAAAAGATGGGATGAGATGAGAGGAGATGGGAGGAGATTAGAGGTGAGGAGATGAGATGGGAGGAGATTAGAGGTGAGGAGATGAGATGGGAGGAGATTAAAGGAGAGGAGATGAGATGGGAGGAGATGAGAGGTGAGAAGATATCCATACATTGAGAAGATTGGGGGAGATGAGAGGAGATGAGAGGTGAGAAGATGAGATGGGAGGAGAGGTGAGGAGATGAGATGGGAGGAGATGAGACAGGAGGAGATGGCAGTGAAGAGGGCTATCACACTAACTCTTGTGTGACCCACTAAATATTGGTTTGTTCATTCTGTGGAAGATGTCCAGAAAACACAACAGCTGCAGAAACAGGATATTTCATTACAGCGTGAGAATGTGTGTAACAGCAGAAACCAACAATTGCATGAAGAAGAGGAGAAGAAGAGAAAGAAGAAAATGAGAGAAGGAGAGAGGGGGTGGGAGACAGACCCCAAACACTCTCTGCATTTCATGTTTCATTGAGGCTTTCCATCTGTTTCAGCATTTCATTTGCCGTGATACAACGAGATTTAAATCCAATCAGTTAGAGAGGCCTGTGTGTGTGTGTGTGAGTGTGTGTGTGTGTGTTTTGCTTTCCCAGGAAAACAAAATTTGACACCTTTTGAGACACCACATTTACCATCGGCTACAGATCTCGAGCAAAACAGTAAAGCAATATTTCTGTACAGCCAGACGAACAACAAACCACACACACACTCTTAACATTCCCCAGAGCAAACTTAACCGCACACACATTCCTCTGAACAAACCTACACACAGAGTGCATTTTACAGCCAAAAATGAATAGCTTGCAAAACACATTTAAAAAAAACGCACTGCTGAAATTTACCAGCTGAGCATGGAATTATGGGACGTGTATTTTTACTGCGCTAATGAGGTATTTTAGGCCCAGATGTCATTAAAATTAAAGTAATTTTCTTATTTTTAGCTCCGATTACCTACCGGTATGACATCAGAAATGATCTGTTTACAGTAATGAAAACTGAGGTTCAACAGTATTACTCTATAAAAACACAAATACGACTCTGTTTGACAGACAGCATGTTTAATTATGTTACTTTGCATGTAAAATGTACAGAATCTGTCTCCATTTCCATGTAGCCACATACGGTGGTGATTAATTAATCTCTCTCTCTCTCTCTCTCTCTCTGTCATTCTTCATAATTTATGTGCTTAACACCTGTCAAGAGAATGTGAACCCTCATCTGACAGCCTCGATGCAAAATGCCGCACAGATTACCCAGCATCCTTTGCAAGCACCGGCAAAGGTATAAACTCACACAAACATCCCGTACACTTAAATTCTATCAAGCTCACGTCACCCTGCCAAGCAGATTTTCTGGAGTTCCCCTTTGAAAATCCGAGTGCAGAAATACAGAATAAACAAAACTACAACAGATGTCCAGCGCACGGAAAGACGGCCAGAACAGATTGTCTCGCTAATTGATCCATTTATCTTCAAAATGAACAGTTTGGTGAAAAGCTCAGATGGAAGTTGTCGCTGTAGCACATGCAGCCGAGAGCCTGAGGGGCTGCTGGAGTTTGGCTGGTTATTGAGAGTCATTAGATTGGCTAAGACAGCAGGAGACCACCAGCCCCCCACTGACTGTGTGACTGTGAGTCAGAGACGTTTCTTCAAAACTAAACTCTTTAAGTTTCTTTTAAACGTTTACTAGTTAAAGTAAACTAAACTAAACATTGTACAACAAAGTTTCACCAAAATTATATAAACGAGAGAATGCTGTGTTATCCTGAGAAAATGATGTCACTATGTCACCCTAGCAACCACTTAGTTACGCCCTAGCAACAACCAAAAAACTTTAGCAAACACACAGAAACTCCTCAGTAATCACTTACAAATACTGGAATTGAGGCAAAATGAGGTAAGTCATGGAGGAGCAAACACAATTTCTCAGGAAATACAATATTCTTCTACTTTACAAATGATGCCTGAGGTATTAATGAACAGTCATAAGCCGTTTGCCACCCTCTATTACTTACAAACATCATCAGTAAACAGAGTTTGATCATTACCTGCTGCTGATAATATAAATTCACAACAAACCTATAAATATCTTACAGTGTGTGATGACAGCAGATTGTGCGACATCTTATTTTAGCCCTAGAGTCTGTGAAATCAAAATAAATGCTCTCTCTTTCATTCTCTCCCTCTCTCGTAGTTTGTCACAATCCAGGTCCGTTTAATGAGCTCGCATTCGTTTCTGATTACAAATGTCTCCCATGTGTTCAAATCTCAGCCGTGCGATAACTTCATTTTTAATAGAACCGCAATTGATGAAATATCAAGCATGAAAAATCAAATAACTTTGTGAACTAAAGGAATCGATGGAGATATTGCCGGAGAGATGTAAGGCAGAGTGAGAAAATGTCACAGGCGACGACTAACGAAGGGAAATAAGTTAGATAAATTATTTAAAGGTTGTCATTAAAAAATGGGCAGAAAGAACAGAGGGCTGATGCTGGAAAGGTCAGAACGATGAAGGAGAGATTCATTAACCTCAGTTCACCTCGACCGTGCAATTATCACTGTGACTGATCTCTCTCTTTTTCTGTCTCTTTCTCTTTGTCTCTCTTTTTCTGTCTTTCTCTGATCTGTAAGTAAGCAAGAGCTCTTCTCAAACACATACCTCAGCTACAAGGGGCATCAGACAGACCATCTCCTTCCTATGCTAGTTGGTGTATTATTGCTGAACTATCTGGTGGACTGGACTAACTGATGTTGTTTACTAGAAAACCACGTTCATCCATAGTCTTCCTCATGAAGCTTTAACCATAGTCTTCCTCATGAAGCCTTCCTCCAAGAGGAACTAGTCAGGAAACCTGGTAGGGACACCAAAAAAATGACCATTGCATGTTGTGGACCTTCAACAACTTTGCTCTTCAGATCCTTTTACATCAGCATATACAGAACCTTTTTGTTTTCAAGATGTTTCTCCATCTTGATGGAGTTCCCCATGATCACTAGGAGAACTTTGAGGGCTTTTAAGAAAGTCATTGATGTTTACTTGCCTATAATCTGGTCTCTCTCTCTGTTTCTCTTGCATGTGTTTGAGAGGGTTTTATGTCTGGATCAAACTGGAGAGATTTTGGGGTTTCCCGGGAATATTTTCTTCACTTGTAAATCTTCTGGTAATTCTTCACTTGTGGGCTGAGGGCCAGCCGCAGACTCCTCAGGCTGCTAATCTCCGGTCAGCCAATTTTCTTGAGTCCAGTTTCTCGTTCTGTGTCGCTCTGAGAAATCAGGAAGTGAAAGTAACACACAGGATGGGTGGGTACACATTTGAGTCACATATATACTATTTTTCTGCTGTAATCTTAACAAACTTTACCAGAAATATTATTTTTACAGCCTCTCTCTCACACACACACACACACACACACACACACACACACACACACACACACACACACACACACACACTGCCCCTGCCTTTATGCTACCTGAGTGAATACATTCCTGACTAAAAGATGAATGTGCCATGTGACAGAGGACAGATTCATCCTGTGATATTACATCACATCTTTCATTGATTCATGGAGGTTTGGTCATCAAAGAACTAAGACTCTGAGACTTACAGCAGCCCTCTGATCGCGGTCCTTATCAAACACACTCAGACTGAAGCTCATTCTGATGTATTTAGGTCAGGAGCGAAATCAGCTGGATTCCTACAGGAGCAGCACAGGTGAGGGAATAATTGGTTGTAATCTGTGTGATTGAGATGACAAAATGAGAACAGGAACAGTGATATAAAACACTTGACAACTCTGTGTGTCAAAAACATGATCTTCATTAAACAACTTTAGTACATTTAACACTATCACGTATTGACACGATCACACAAAATGCTCAATTTATACTCTAAATGCTTCATTTTATGCCTTGTTGTTTAGCTTCACAACAAATGACAATCTTGGTTAAACTGCTTTGAAACTATATGTATTGAAAACTGATTAACAGATTGGAAGTATATATGGAAGTATATCATATATAATAACTGGAAGTGATGCAAATACAACATCAGAAACTCAATCACAGGTGCTCACAAGAGACGCTTCTGAGATTTATGTAAATTCCGTCTCGGCTGCCCACCTGTGATTGGATCACCCCAGTTGTCCATGTTATCCAGTCACTGCTGTAGATTTAAGCTCATATTTCAGTCTATTAACACATACTGAACTTGATTCAAGCGCATAGCAGAAACAGAATCCGTGGTGTGAGGAGTCAATTCAGCCGATTAACTGAGTCCCTAGCAGAGTACAGCCAGACAGAAAACTCACAAATCTAATCCACAGGCCTCAGCCTATTTGCATTGAAATTGAACCATCTACAGCTACCTGGTGTCAGGTGTGTGTGTGTACATCTGTGTATATGAGTCTGGGTCTCAGGTGGTAGTGAACAGGGATGCGTTTGACCAGAGAGCTAACACTGAATTACACACACACACAAGATGCTGTGGGGTGGAAATAAAGTCTGGGGAGTATTTGCACAGATTTAACAACCAGGACACAGTGTGTGTGTGTGTGTGTGTGTGTGTTCATCTGGGTGATTAAGTAAAAATGGTGAGCTTTAGTCATTTATTGGAAAGTGTGTGTTGTTATATATATTTTTCTCTAGTTGTGTGTGACTCATTTTGTGTTACTATATAAATGTGTGTCTGTGTGTGCATTAGTGTACACTGCTTGACTCATGGTAATTCTTAATAATTTTTGATGCATTCAATAAGTGAGCCAGATGTACACACACACACACACACACACACACACACACACACACACACAGTCACTTCAGGTGAGGAACATTTGCCCTCCAGAACAGATGGTTTTACTTTCAGCACATATGGAGGCAGGTCTGGTTAGGTGTCTGTTCATGCATTGTTTTCTCATGTGGTGATCATGTGATGAGCTGTAGGGGGGTCACAGAACCACACAGAAACAGTGTTTTACTGTTTCGGCATCACTGGACCCATACTGTCAATTTTGGCACTTAATAGACATCTGAGGTAAACAAGGTTCAAAATAACTGCACTTATTATTGTTCAGGGAAGCTCCAGTCCATTATACTTGTGTGCAGATGTGTGTAATAGGGAGAAGGCTTGTCTGTGTGAATGTGACAAGCAGTGCTTGTCCTCTGACTCTGGAAGATTAGCCTGTTAGCCTCAACGACTACAATATCACGGTTCTTGGGGCCTGACAGAAACGGAACCACTTAGATCACTGCCAGTAATGTTGGACAACAATTCCAGCAAAACAAAACTGCAATTTAAATGGCCTCATTTAGTCTTACAAAGGAAAGAACGACAAAGAAACAAAGAAAATTTAAATGACACTGTTGGAGATTCTAATCTGAAGAAAACACACTTATTGAGATAAAGTCAAGCGCACAACATATCATACACTGTGAGAGGGCGTGATAGGGTTAGACACTGATTTTCACATTTTTACGTTCTACATATTTAAACAAAAGTTACATGCCAAAATCGTGTAGGAACCCTCTGTTTCAGTGTTTTGTGGACAGTGTATTAGTAAAGGTATGGAAATAGAGAGAGAGAGAGAGAGAGAGAGAGAGAGTTATAATTAAATTCAGTGGGGCCAGAGATGGAGAAATAGGCCAGTGTGTGTGTGTGTGAGAGAGAGAGAGACAGAGAGAGAGAGAGAAATACAGACAGGTACATGAGGTCACAGCTGTGTATGTGAGCCACAGACAGTCATAGGTGGGAGAATGTTTAGGGTATTCATGAGTCTGGGCTGTTATCAGTTGACCTTTAAATTGGAGCCACTGCTCAGCAGGAAACCCGAGGGACCCATCTTACATTTTACTGTCTCTGAAAACCCAACCCACAGACAATACAGTCTGCCACAGCCGCTGGGCAAATCCACACACACACACACATATGTATATACACATATATTATATATATACATGCCACTTTCCATGAATATTGTACGACGTGTCTACAGAGACCATTTCTGACTTGTTAAATAAACTATTATCTAACATAAAATATACTTAGCATGAAAAAAGCAAATAAAAAACTACATTCCTGGAAATTGTTTATAATTATCCAATTTAGTACATTAAAAAGTTAAGGACTGCAGCTTTGAATACAAAATGAGAAAAATGAACAAAATTAAAACATTTAATTTGACCTCCACAGTTTGGCAAACAACATTATGATAGCAAAGCTCTATATTTTACCAACCATTTGTTAAAGTGAAATTGTTAAAGTTTCAAGTTTCCTTATTTTGTAGCCTCTCAGTGCAGAGTGGCGTATATAAATTAAGTGTCTGTGTTAAGGCAGCGTGATTAAGGGCTGTGAGGCATGCTGGGACAGGACAGACGTATATAAGGGCTGAGACTAACACAACTCCTCTCTTCTCTCAGTAGCTGAGATGATGAGTGTCCTGCGGGTGGCCAGATTGGTTAAAATCCCCCATGAGAGGAAGACATGTGACATCAACAGAAAAAACAGCAAGTCCTCAGAGATTGAGGTATAAAACCTATATTTCACTGAATTGCATTTTTGTGTGTTTGTTCTCCAGAATTCACTGTTTATAGGAGAAGAGGGCCTCATTTCAGCAGTCATAAACTAAAATTTATTACTAAATCTCTCAAACTTGTACCGGTGCTGCGTTCATCGAATATAAGATGGCAGACTTGTCTAGGAACAGGGTAGATGAATTCCAGGGGGTACAAACTGGTGATTAGTTGGTCCAAGATGGTAGATTTTAGCTGATTACCAACAAACCAGCTGATCATACTGATCATGCTGGTCAAACTGGTATCCTAAAAAAATCCATATTCTGTCTGAGCCTGTCAATCACTCACAGGTGTGTATGAAATATGCTTATGTGCTGCCAGTGTGTTTACATACAAAGTATTAAGAGCCATTGATAGGGCATCTAAAGTTAACAGCAGCTCACAGAAGGTACTTCCTATAAAGTCAAAACACACCAAACACAGCTAAACAACCAGCGAGTCAGTAACACACCACTGTGAACCTTACAATCAAACATGCCACAGGGACATGAAGTATTTCTGTACAAATTAAAAGCCCTTTCTGTATAAGCTTATCAGACTCGCCGGCATTCCCGGCAGGAAGATTCATAGGACCGAATAAAGTGTATTGCAGCAGGTCTGGTGTGGATTAATGTGAAAGCAGACGAACGGCACAAAGATAATGCAGGCCAATAAAGAACATGCACATGCACACACACACACTGGAGCAGAACACAGAAGTGTAGCAGGGGCTAACAGCAAAACAGTCCGGGGTCATTAAATATCGTTAGCGGGACATTTGTTCACACACATTTGTCAGGAAGCCTCTTGCTAAGCAGGGAGTGTGTTTTCCTCAAGGAGTGTGTACTGGACAGAAGCAAGCAGGCGGGAAATGAAGTTACAGTGTGTGTGTGTGTGTGTGTGTGTGTGTGTGTGTGTGTGTGTAATCTACTGCATGATGAAGCAGATCTCTCCCTCGTAAGACACGTCAACATGTTTGATTAACAACAGGACCACAAAACAACAGAAGCGTGGAAACTACATCTGTGAGTCACAAACAGACACCATCAAGCACGCATAAACACATTTATAGTTTTTCAAAACGCAGCAATACATTCATGTATGCGCTCACACACGCACAGATCCAAAAATGCTACGTAGCTGGAAACAGGAAATAGTTTAGCTACAGCTCAATTGACCCAGAACAGCCACAGGAAGTAAAATCACTATGTGGCAAAACAGTGAGGCTACACTGATTTATGTATGAGGGGCTACAACTTCCAGACTGCTAATGGTTTAAACAGACAGAAATAACACTGAAAAAAAATCTGTTTCAGAGTCAAAGAGTTTTGTGTTATGTTTGACACAATTCAGGGTTTTGTGCTGCAATATCTGCTGTCAAACTTTCACTAACCGACTTATACTGTCAATTTCCAAAAAGAGGAATTAACAATGACAGAATTAATTTTTTGTGAACTGTCTTTGTAAAAAAGAGCAGTTGCAGTTGTTTAGGAAAACATTAGATACACGAGTAAGTGTGAAGTGTATTCACAGGTGTGTTAGGTGCTAGACAAATGTGACCTTGTGAGAAAATGATCTAACAGGTGCACACACACAAACACTCACACACATCTCCACAGTGCCAACAGCTGCATCCTGGGAAACAAAAGAGCACTATGTAGACACAAATTCCCTTTGGCCACAGTGCCACAAGGCGTGAAATACACACACACACACACACACACACACACACACACACACACACACACACACTGCTCTAATTCCATTCACATGGTACATAAAGTGGTCTGAGACACAGAGAGCGATCGCCAGATCAAACAAACATCAACTCCCCCCAGAGGAATCCAGCAGAGAAAGCAGATCATTTATAGCCTAACTACAGATCTCCTAACATCTCTCTCTCAGATACAAACTCAGGCTACATAAATACACAACATAACTAAAAGATCTGTTTAACTGTGGACTTTTGTGACACTTTTGACCATAACTAAACTCTACAACAAAGTTGTACACAAAATGTTTTTTTTGTCTGGGTAATGCAATAATAACAATCATGCTAACTAACAATAAGCACACAAATAACTTACGGGCCATAAAAGTGTCTATAGTAACAAACACCAATCTGCTTGTTTCCCCAGTTAATAAGGTGCACAGCATCAGACAGATTGCGTACAGACGGATCAGATGGATCCGATGCTAACCAGCCCTGATCTGGGTCTCTGAACCGGGTTTTAAACACTTTAAACAAATTTTCCTACTGCTAATTCACAGAGGAGATTAGCATGGAGCTTAAAGCTAATGAGAGAAGCTGTCTAGTGTCTTCCAGTTCACCTTCTTCTCCTCAAACAAAACATTAGGAGATAATGTAACAGAATTAAGAAGACAAAAGATTCAAATGAGTTATTGATCGCAGGAGTGAGGGGGCAGCGTTTTCTCCGGTTAAGCCTGTGATGGGGCGATTGATCCACAATGCTTGTCCTCATGTCTGGAGATGTCTGGCAGGCTCATAGTTTTCCTGACAAAGGCAGTGAATAGAAACGGACTCTGACTGGAACCAGCGTGATGAATACAGAACAATTCACATCAATCTACTGAATGATGTTTGAAGGTGACGGATGTTAAATGATGAATAAAAACACAAGTACAATGACATCATTGGGTTTAGACTATGATAATGGCATGTAAAGGGTCAAAACAAAGCGTGCAGTAATGATGCTGAATGTTCAATAAGAGATAGCGAGAGTCGCGGTGATGGCCGCTGATCTGAGAGCAGCTTTAAGGAGTTGAAGGCTTGAATTGTGAAAGAGAAGCACTGATGGCTATCAAGACAAGAGCGACAGGAATCAATGCTGAGTCAATGTTAATTGTCAGGGTTTTTTAAGGTGGCCAAATTAGCAACAGACAAATCAGTTAAACATGCATAACAAGCACTTCAAAAATAAACAATGTTCTTGATAAAAAATGTAGATCAAATACGTCCAAATCTATAAATTGATTTAAAGATCAATTTCTGACAGGTTTCACCCCTTATATAAGGTACAATCACTATAAGACATAATAGATATAAACCTTAAGCCTTAACTGGCTTTTACAAATCACAAAAGTCATGGTGGTCCAAAAACTCAAAGCAAAGGTGACGTTTTGTGAGCTGTTGTATGGTCTGGTGGGCTGCTTACTGTTTATGTTTTTGAAGATGAGAAGGATCTGTCTGTAAGACGGGACCAGAGCTTCACCCATCATCTCTGATGACACAACCAGATGTTCCAGAACCTTCAATGTGGTGCAGACCACCGGCCGGTTCCTCGTGTTCAGAACATCTGCAGACAGCAAAAAAGACACAAGGTAGAAGGTCCAAAATATCTTTGAGGTCAAAATTAAAACCCTGTGTCATTCATCTGGGCTGATGTTTTTGTCTTTTCTCTCTAAAGCTGCTGTCATAAGCAGTATACAAAGAAATCAAATTCAAGTAATTTCTACTGAGCTTTTCACAAATGATGATCATATTGACTTTCTGTTAGAATAGAATTACACAGGAAGTAGGAGTTTTTGCAGTATTGACAGACACAAGATGGCTGGCATTGGATAAGATTCCCTGTTGGCAGCTAAAAGGCATCAAAGCATGTCCGAATTCAACATGCATGGAAAATCCTGTCAACCAAGGTGCCTCCATCTGGTAGATTTTTGAAGGCCACATGATTGTATCCCTACGGCATCCCACAATCCTTTGTGTGCAGTCTGGAGGTTAGTTATAAAATATAAACCACAGCTAATGTAAGATTTTTAAAATTCACGTGTTAATGTTTCAAAGAATGAATCAATCGTTAGCAAGACATAGCAAAGAAATAGACCGTCTGTTTACAAAGTACTGCTGTGGAGATGTGTTAGTTTTTGAGTGACAGCTGTACTTTAACAGTCATTCCCATTAATTCCTGTTCTCCTGTACCTGTATATTACACTATGAAATTCTAATTACCAAACAAACACCGCACACTGTTTTCCAGCGGGATGACATTTGCACTGAGGGAATGTTCAATAATTCATGGTGTGTGACTCGTCTGGAAGACTGAGGATCTGTTTCTAAATCTCTCTAAATAAAGGAACCATTAATTCCTCCCCCGTATTAAGCTCTAAAAATGAACAACCTCATACACCTTCTCCTTTTCTAAATACCGCAGGTGTGCGACGTTTAGCAATTGATGCTTCAGTAATTGAGTTGGTTTAACTTGTGAAACAAATATTTCAGTGGCAGTTCCTGTGAGAAATAAACATTTCAACATTTCATTCATCTATCCATCCATCCATCCATTCATCCATCCATCCATCTTCCTCTTGTAGCATTTACCACAGCTGATGCATATTTTTCCAGCTAGCACCATCCATTTTTACTTTTTTTATGTATTACCATTTTATATGAGGCTGATTAATGGATCTATAGCTCTTCTTGTCTGGAGAAGAATAACTCAACCTCTCCACACTCACAGTTTATCCTGCTGTCCTCAAGTTTCAAAGTATATTTCATATCTTGGAAGGTCTCCAATGTTCTTCCCTCAGGCTAGCTGGTTTCACGCACCTCCTCATGGATTTTCTTTGGAATGCTTCTTTGTTATTAAGCACAGATGCTCTTAGAATGTTCTTGGACATCCACTAAGAAAGACGCAGGTGCTTTTATTCCAAAATGATGTCAAACTTAAAACCCCTTCACACAGAACAAATCAAATGAATTAATGATTTAATGGAAAGACGCGTCACTGTCAATACATGAGAAAAAAAATACTTACAACTTTGGAATGAAGTATTTTGAGAGAAATAGTTCTGTAGAGTGTTTTACAGAAAGAAACAATCACTAGGCTTGGAAAACTTTGTCAAAGTTAGCAGCATAAGATCTCTAAAGATATCTTTTAAGTCTTGTTTTGTTTGAGGCACAGGAAGTCTTTGAGTAAATAATCAATTTATGTACTTTCAAATGACAGAAAATGTGCTTATAAAGTCAACAAACAATTATGCTTAATTTCTAAGTGTTCTGTACTGTCGTCTGTGCAATTACTTCAACAATTGTTTTCTTACACCCATTTATTACTGTGATATCAGATATTTCATAATCAGCTGCTCCCAAATGAAATGTTAAACAAAACAAACTGTGATTGGTGACAGACTTTAAATGTCTGTCAGGTTTTCCTCCGTTTATAAGTGAGCGGGTTTTGGCTGGAATAAGATGCAAAGTGAACCAGACTTTATGCCAATAATGAAACATAAGGCTTCCTAAGATCTAAGTCTCATACCAATGACACTCACTCCTGGTGGTTGATGTGGGACAACAGGGAGAATCAAGGAGGACTGTCCAGCTTTTCAATCTCCACCTGTTTAAAAAACACAAGTTCACATTTCAATGTTATTTCCTTCACTGTGTAATGTCATACATCGGCTGATACAGGTGACAATAATAGCTGCAACAAACACTCACAGGTTTTAGGCCAGATAAAAATCAGGCCCTGTTTAATGTCCCCAACACATTCTAGAGGGAACACTGGGGGCAACAGGTGGCCTGAGGCATTAAAGCGCTCACATGTGATTTCCTGTTGGTTCACACGTTCACAGCTGTCGTGAATTGACACGAATAGACAAGGCATGTTTCCAGTCCCTCCGAATTTCACACAGAATCACACACACACTACTGGCACCTTTCATAGATTCAGAACATAACTTTTAAACAACCTTTAGAAGACAACAACAACATCCACAGTAACAAATCATACAACATAAAAATAAAACCTATGGCAGGTTTACAAGTAACATAATTGGCAAATTAGTTTAAAAAGTCATGGGACACTAATCCGTTTAATTACCATATTTGTGTAATTCAATTCATTCAATTAATGCATCATAATGTTATGCTCACAGTGTGTCTGTTTTTATGTGCTGTTCTGTTATTGGTTGTTTCTTCAGTGATGTAATTGTTTAAGTGTGTGTGTGTGTGTCATGACCTCTCTATAACAGCTCTTTGTAGTTGCAGCATCATAGATACCCGAAGCGCAGACCTCATCAAACCCCTCCTAGGAGATGAAAGCACAGCCACAGCGCGAGCCGAGCAGGAGGGCTGATTGCTTAGAGCCAATTTGCAGACCAACCTTGACCTTTTCTGACATGGTCAAGATCGGCTCTGTGAGTCATACAGCAGAACTCAAGTAGAAAAGCAAATATGTGCAGTGTGCTGGTATGGAGATCACACACGCACACACACACACACAACTGCAGCCAGGCATACAAGGGATTTGGACATGAAAGCAAGGGGAGTCGCAGGAAACCACAGACAGATGTCTCACATCGCTGGGGTGATGTCTGTGGGATACAATCTCTGCCTGTAGCATTAATCACTGATACACAGTGTGTGTGTGTGTGTGTGTGTGTGTGTGTGAGAGAGAGAGAGCTGAAAGGTTATCTACAAAGGAAGTCTACAAGGACGTGTTGTACATGAACACAATCACACACACAGGTTTTGATAGAATACTTCATTACTACTCACTGGGACTCAGTGCCAACACATACACTCATTACAAACAGTTCTGCTGAGTCACACGTACAAAACTCACACCCCTACAGAGAACGACAGACATTCGACAGCCTTGCCAGAATATACTTCACAAAGACATAAATCTTACTTAGGATAGACATTTAATTTGACTTGAATTAAAAACATGCGTGGGACAAAATTACAGCCCGTTCAATGAGTTGTACCACATCTGCAATAGCGAATGAGATATTCGGTGAATTAATTCAACTTTATTCTGTTGCTGCCTAAAGGCTAGTAAATGATGACAGTTTTTAGCAGGAGGAATAACAATTTTATTCTGTTGCGGGTTGTAATATTTTAGCTAATGAGTTAGTTTGGCTCAAATGGGAATATTTTCTTTCTTTTGCACTAAAATATTTAGCTGCTTTGCTTCAATACTCATTCTAAAAATCACCATAGAAATAAAATTGAATTCAATGGTAAACAACATACAGGTTTATTATTTTGCTGCCTGTTTTGTTGACTTAGGTGTAAAAAGTGTAGCATAACTAAAACTGGGATTTGATAAAAGCAAGGACCCAGTGCAGGTCATCCGTGCAGGTTGATTCAGTCGCTATGACGACAGAAAAAAGATTTCTGTGGCAAATAGGCGGGAACAGAAACTACAGGTGCGGGAAGGCAGGCAAATAAGGAGTCGGTGAAAAATGAAAAGTGCTGGTCTCACCGAAAGACTTGAATGGCTGTTGAATGGCTGCAATTATGATCCGTTTGGAAGCCATTAAAATGGTAACTGCCCGCAGAAAACCCTTAAAGCCTGACAGATCAGGGAGAAAGACAGACAACTGAGGTAAAGCTAACTTGTTTGGCAGAAATGGACCAGAGGAGAAGATTCAGAGCTGAAGTTAACTGTCGCTGGTGAAGATGCATACTAGCACTGAGGTGAGGAGTCTGGAGGACTTGATGTCAAAGCCGGCAGCACATTTCCCCAGCATGCCGAGCACAAAGACACCTCAGGGGAAACCGGCCAATCCTGTTGCGTCTGTTGTGAAAATAAACAGCCAATCTGGTCACGTTGTTAGAACATCATATAAGCTGTGGAGGAAACTACTGACTACAAGGAAGACAGACACAAGGACAGGCGAGAAACGAGACGATACCAAATGTTCTCAGGGAGTACAACACAAATCTAATGCTGGACAGTAGCCCTGACACCCCTGATACACATTATGACAGTTTGAAATTGGTCCTCCAGAAGGTAAAATCTGAAAGCAATGTCCTGCTAGAGAACCGTGAGCAGAACAAGTGAAATATGTCACTGCAGTTCAGGGCACCAGAAAGAGAAGAAAACACCTTAATCTCTCTCTCTCTCTCTTACATGCACAAACACACACATACATGCGCACACACACACAAACACGCACACACACGGACATGGACAAATACACATACACACGGACATGCACACACATACACACGGACATGGACACACACACACAAACATGCACAGACGCACACACAGACATGGACACATACACACGGACATGCACACACACACACAGACGCGCACACACACAGACTTGGACACATACACACGGACATGCACACACACACATGGACACATACACACAGACAAGCACACACACAGATGCACACAGACACATTCTTCACAAGTGTGTCAAGAAAGACAAAAGCCCTTCTGGAACATAATGGGCTTCATTCATGGAACAGGAGCAGAAGAAATGTCTTTATAAATGGTTCTTAAATCCATTTGTTACGTAAATTTCTGTGGAAGTCGTTCGTGATTCTGTATTCAATTCAATGCAACGATTTACAGAAGAATGGTTCAACAAACGTCTTACACAGAAATTTGTCAGGCATGTGTTTCTAAAATGAGCCCCAATAAGTAGATCAAAAAGGATTTGAACTGAAACATGTCCAGATGTGGACAGGGTTGTGTATGTTTTGAATCTAAATCATTTTGCACCTAACGTAAAGAAATCCACAGCCTGTGGTATTGTACGTATCGTACATTTGCCCTGAATAACAGCAATGCTGTGTGACTCAGTCCCAGTTTTCCACCACCAACCAAATGCACATACCTCCAGTACGTAAGCTTACGTCAGGAGAGACYAGCGGCACACATCAGTTCTGAAGTCAGAATAGTTGAGGGGCTCCACAGCACACAGACTGGAGCTGTGAGGGGCGGGTAACATTTGACAGGAATTGTCAGAAATGCCGGCAGACAGAGATGAGCTTGTCTCTCACAGGTTAACTAAAAAACTCAGGAAACAAACAGCTTGAGTCAACGTGCCACTACAACACACATATACTTACAATACATAGAAACTCATTCCTCTTTTTGTTTCTTTTAGGCCGTTTAATGTCTGTCAGAGTGACAGAGTGAGTGTGAGAGAGGGACAAATAAAGAAAAAATGAGGAAAAATATTGTAGTAATATTAATAATATAGGTATCATATTGACAAAGCTATGGTCTAATGTTACAGTAACTGTCTTAAAGGAGAATCAGACATAAAACACCAACTCAACCAGAGGAATAAAAACATTTGTTTGCAATAAAATTCATTAATTAAAAGTAATTTAAAAAAGAAATAGAATAATACAATTAAACTGTACAATTAGGCTACAAAAATAGTTTTTAATAAACCATAAGCCATAATAAGCCATAATAAACCAAAAACGTAGCACAGGAAGTTCTCAGAAAAAACTACCTGCTAAATCACAATTTGTTTTATTGTCAAACTGTTATAGATGAAAGATGAGAGGAATGAGCGTCTCAGAGTTGTATGAGAGCGAGTCGCCCACCAGCCTCTGCTTGTGTGACCCTATCGGGGTCCATCACTGCTATCACTCACGTGGGTAATGCGAGCACAACTAGCGGTCAAGTTTAAAAACACCATTAGCAAAGACTTACCACAGTAAAACCAGACCCCAAACAAGTCTTTCTTCAAACTGAGGGTGTTGCTCAACCCCATCCTCAGTCATACGGAAGAAAAACTTAAGGAGAAATGGAATTTACTCTTGAGCTTTTGGAGAGATTGGCACAAATGGAAAAAGGAGAGCGTTAATGAGAAAATATGAGGATCCTTGTGAGGCCTTTGAATAAAATATGGCTGATATTCTGGGTGTACGGGAGAGACAGGGCTGCCTGTCATTAGAACGCTGAGGGCAGTGAATCTAGGCTAAGTGTTCAGGCCATTTCTGTTGCCTTTCCAAGTGACTGCATAGATATGAGGATTTCACAGCCTATTACACATGATAATTGGAGAACATATTGAATTGGAGGCAATTTTCTCCTCTTCTTTGTATGCATAAATGTTTACAGTGCTCACAGTAAAGGTTCGTCCACGAGTACGTGACAAAACACTCCGCGTGATGGATCCAGTCACATATCAGATATTTGTTTTCCTGTAAATGTGCTTTGCACTTTATCAAATAATAAAATCCAGGCATAATACAGAAGGCGATTTAAATGATGAATGTTTTGTTTACTCGGGTCGTTATTAATTCCTGCCACGTACTGATATTCAATAATGACGCTTTACTAAGAGCGCAGCCTCACTTCATTGCTGAAACCTTTCCAAATCAATCGCTAAAGTGAGAAGGAACAAGCAAAAGAGAAAAGTGATCCCCGGACAATAATTAGAAAGCAGTCAAACGGTTTAATCGCCAACATTGAATGCCTTTCTCAAACAAAAACAAGCAGTTGGTCTTTCTGAACTTCTAGCTCTGGGTTTGATGTTGTTCTGAGATGGGTAACTGCGAGACGCCTACATAGGCAGCTGTCTTCTAAGGGAACATCCTATAATCATAGAGCCTGACAAAAGTTTCAGTGTAATTTGATTTTAACATACTGCTAAGTTATTGAATCAATAGGCATAAAATACCCAACATGCACATGTGGTGAACATTTTGTGAATATTATTTAAATGTTATCAGTACGTTTTAGCATTAAATATAAATAGTTAAAAGAGCAATGCATTGTGGGATTGCATTACCCACAAAAGAATAGACAATAGAACTGAGGGGGAACACTGGCTGGCTGAGGTGGTGATGGTCATAAAACAGAAGAAATGAAAAGAAAGATGGGAAGAATGAAAAAGTGGATACAGTGTGGCACTCCCAGCTCCCTGCTAAACTGACTGAATAAACTTTAGGTTGCTATGGTAGGACCGCATCCGCCCAGCTTATAAATATAAATGTAACCGTCACTGCAGTACTAATTACTTCATTAGAGACACTATTTAAAAAACAGCCTCAGTTTGACATTTGACTCAGTCATGAGGGGTTCAGTGGCTAGCTTAGCGGTTCAGACTTGATACCCTCAGTGGCTAGTTTAGTGCTTAAGGTAACAGCAGTATACCGAGTTATCTGTTCTTCTGTCTCCCTTTGAGAATGTTCTTAATAGGACCAGGAGTGCCTGGAGACTTTAGCCGAACCCATTACACATGCTGATCTGATTGCCTTCATTCATTATTAAATCCAAACGCTGTGTGGCCTTCATGTCGGGCACTTTATGAGACTTTAAAATTTAACCACTTGAAACTGACTGGTAATTCTGACTAAACCGTCCAGTAACGTCCAATCAGCTCCCGGATGATGATGCTAACAACTCAAATACCATTAGATCAACGGCAGCTCTGAGACTAATTACAGTCACTGTGATGCTGACCAATTAAAACACAAAACAACCTCATTAACACGAAACTACTGTACGCCTCCTGTATTAATATCCCGGTTTATTATCATCTTTCTAAAGCTCACTATGATCTTTAAACAATATCAAACAGATAAAATGTGACATCTGTAATCTAATTTCCTATAATTAATTACATTTCTTTTATGTTTATAAAATATCTGAATATACTGTATACTGTACAGTACTGTAAAGACAGTATGTATTACATACTGTATAATGCATACTGTATGCATTATATCTATAAGGCTGTAAATAATAAAAATAAGTATATATAGGTTATATATACACACACATTACATTATACATTATAAGTACTGTAAAGACAGTGTGCATTATATATAATGCATTCTCTGTTTACAGTACTGTACATTATACAGTATATTTGGATGCCTTTGTTTATAAATATGTAAATGTACACACACACACTCACACAAACAGGTGGCTTGCAGAACGGGCCAATAACTTCTTAAAAATCCGATCACATATGAGAAGTTTTGCTGGTAAAATAAGATGTCATTCAAATTTAACAAGGAATCAGTTTGTGACTGATAAGAATTCACATTCAGGAGAGAGCATCAGGTGTACACAACTGCATCGGTGCATCATACAATATAACAAGAGCAGGATTACCAATTATCAATGCATGAATGAATCTCATTCAGAATACAGACAATTTCTGAACACATTCATTTGTTCTCATAACTCTGTGTGTAAGGAGAACTAAATCATACAGAACAGGCAAATTTTAGGTCCAACACTCTACTGAGTATCTCAGAGGTTTTGATCACCTGTGTGCTGCTATCAAAGTTGCAACTTATGTGAATAAAGGTCAAATTTATATCAATTTGGATGGTTGATGGAGGCGTTTTCAACTCTCATTGAAAATGAGCGACTTCCACTTCAAACCGGTTTCAGTGTGAATGCTCCTTCAGCTGCAATTATGTGAAGCGGTTATAATGAGCAGTAGAGTGAGAGCGCAGCTGCAGGCAGAGAAACCGGCTCTCCAGATTGGACAGGCCGAGGCTGGCAACAGTCTGGTGACCGCTGCAGTGTTCTGGGTTTAATTTGCACACTCAGCTACCTATAATGTCCCTTCATCACACTCTCTCTAATTCTGTCTGTCTCAAGCTCTCCATTTAATCTCTGTGGGCAGCTGTGAAAGGTTTTAATTATATGATAATCAGAGAAGTTTTGGGGCAGATGTTTGTTTGGGTTACTAAGACTCAAGCACTCTTGATATAAAACTCACAGACACACTGTGTCTCTTATTTTTAAACCCCAAACAATTGCTTTAATACATTAATATAAAGAGTCTGAACATTTCATTTAATGCTTAAATAAATCTGGCTGAGTAAAATGTGTTTAATTGATAACAAACCCGTATTTTAAACTATTTCACAAATAATGTAATGACATAAAATACATTACCAGTCATTTCAATATTAGTTAGAACTGCCATGATCAATAATCTTGTATGGTAGCTACCAGCAAGAACAAACACTTCATCCATAACAGAGATATATTGTATAAGTCAAAAATGTATAAGGCAGGAGATAAAATGATAAAATGTATAAGATAAAAACAGGTCAGTTCTTTAAATATTGCTCTGTTCCTTTCCACTGAGAAACAGCATATTAGCTTAGAATAGCAAATGGGGAAATAAATGATAACAGAATATTCATATTATGGGGATAACTATCCCATTAATGCCAAAGCATGCATTTGAATAGGATTCAGAATTCAAGATTCAGGAAAGAGAGAGAGAGAAAGAAAGAGAGAGAGAGAACGAGGGATGGCCCACAGGGATGCCTGATTTAAAAACAACACAGTGGGGAGGCAGAAGAGATACGCGTGAACTTGGGTTAGAGAAAGCAGGCGTGTTTGTTTCTGGTCTAAATAAACAGACTGTGATTGTGTTTGTAGGGGGCGGGGTTTGTTAAAGACAGTCAATGTGCGCTCACACGGTTCTGACATCACTGCAGCTCTGTTCAACAATAAAGACTGTGGCTCATAAATACAGAAGATAATCACACATGCTTGACAGATTGCTCCGCCCCCCAAAATACCTTATTAATCTCATTAATAAATTCCACCAATATTTCAAGAGCGGGGCTTTCTTTCTTTCGCAGCCCTCCGAGTTTTGCTACTCTTATTACCTGAGGTTCAGAACTTTGTGTTTCTGTTTGTTCTTTGAGAATACATGCAGTCTCATACTCAATTTAAATATAAAAATATATTTTCATTAATCATCATTTTTACTGCGTTGTTTTGCAATGCGCCGAGTTTGTTGCAATACAATCTCCCCAGGAACACATGCAACGCCGTTTCAGAATTGCATCAACACAAGCTACAGGAGACAAGCCTCCATTAGCAGCCATGATGCTTTAAAATGCTGCTTCCAAGTTTGTTAGCAGAGCTTCTGTCTGTAGCCATGATGGATCCAGTAGCTCTACAGCAGAAGACATGAGGATTATTCCTCATAAAATGTGTGTGTGTGTGTGTGTGTGTGTGTGTGTGTGTGTGTGTGTGTGTGTGTACATAAAATACGGCTTCTGATAACCTGCACAGTCACACAAGCTTTGATAATTTGGTCATTTGGATGTGATTAGTCCACTATCAGCAATAAACAAGCTAAATTCTTACAGCTGACAGCAGCAGAGCAATAACATCAACTGAACAGGAAATCTGATCAAATTCCAGATCACACAAAAACACACACACTGCACAAACATAGCTACTCAGATCTCAAAGCTATGTCTTCAAAGCACCTTTTCCAGATTAAGTTAACCTTTCAGCAACGAAAAAGCTAGGATGTCTTAAAATGCTGCCTATATAGGCAGCTTACAAGATTTTGGAACAAAACCGTTGTTGTGTCTTGAGAGCTTCATACAGTCTTTTTGCAGTAACATACTAACGGCTGTTCTCAGGCCTGTGATTGGACAGATAATAAGGACACATTAGCTCATGGTGTAAACGGCTAAACCCTGATCAGCAGCCAATATTCAGTATTTCTGTGAAACAGGAAGAGGCTCAGATTTGAGTTTACATCTCACTCCAGGTAAATCTCATCTCCTCTTGTGTGAGGCTCTCACATGAAAGTATTAGCAGTTAGCCTGAGGCCATACATGCTAGTTCTGACACCCTAATGTTCTCAAATACTCCTCCCAAACACCTTCCTTATATTCATTTACTCTCACACTTCCCTCTCTCTATCCCTCTCTCTCTCTCTCTCTCTCTCTCTCTCACTCTCCCGCTCACTTTAGAGGACGAACTGAGAGCACTGCTCACAGGGAGTCACACAAATTTACAATTATTACTGCCGTGTGTGTGTGTGTGTGTGTGTGTCCAGCTGATATGAGGCGTGTTGTGTTCTCAAAGGCTGTTTAAGGACAGAGTGGTTTTGTACAGCTGAGAGAGAAATAATAAAAACAGCAAATTTAAAATATGCATTTGAGCAAACTCTAACAAATATTTACAATACCTCATACTGTGTGGCTTATTGGGTATACTATTCCAAGCAATTTTTTTTACACATGCGAATAACAAATCAAGCAAAAATCAGGCATTTTGATTTAAGCAAACACAAAACAGACAATCTGTCCAGCCATAGTGCTTTCCGTGTACATGTGTATGTGCTTCAGTGTTGTCCCATGTGCATGTCTCTTTAAAGCCACTTTCATAAGCTACATCTCAGAGACGACAGGCTGCAGAGGCCCGATATTTCACATTACACTTAAAAATGGCAAAAACAATTAGGGCTGTTTGCTAGTGTTGTGCTAAAAGGGGTGAATCTCGCGCTGAATCTCGCACAGAGTTCATGAATATTTATGAAGCTATTTAGAAGTCAAGCCTTAACACTTCACACTCAGATGTGTGCATAACAAATACAGATGTGACACAAGTGTCTGTGTTCTGCTGTCACAGAGAACAGACAGGTGAACAACTGCTGTGACCGCAATAACAACTCAGGGCTGCTTGTCTGAAGGGTTAATAAACAAACATCTAGACGTAAGGGCCAAAATTAACACACTCTCCACGAGCCCATAAAAATTGACTCTGAAATTGGTTAATAAATAAAACGAAGCAATTGCCAAACAACACATGGTTTAAATACCACAGCGAGAAAAACAGCCTGACCTATTGATGTAAGTATAAGAGCGAAAGTCCAAATGTTTACTACAAATACATTTATTAATATATTTTTTGCATGAATTAAATAAAGTCACTAAAATAAAAATGATGATTGTATTTAAAACTGCAGGTACAATTTTTGTGACAGTCTGGCCAATTTGTTTACTGTATGATACCACGAGTGACACATTAACCCTCATTGTGTTCCTCTAACTGGAACAAACACAACAAACAAGTAAACAATCCTGCTGTCATAATGACAAATCAAATTTCTAATAAAAACAATGCAGAACCAGTTTAAAGGCCAATTTCTCTAAACTCACCAAACATGAGGAGAGATGGCATCAAGATAATTTTGGACCCTGCTTACAGAACCAAAGCAGCAAAGGTCATCTATCTGTTCCTCAAGCACATGCCTCTCATGCAGGCCGAGGTCTCTGGGGAAAGGTTACGCTCATTAGCCAGATTAAACCTTTAAATGCCCTGTCATGGGCTTAATCGATGGGCCACTTCATTGCTGTGCCGCATCGATCCGTGTCGTCAGGGGGTCCGCATGGGGTTATAATGCAGCAGGCGGGGTTGCTGTAAAGCCCCTCTGGAGACCACACCCACATCTCCACACAGACCAGAATCTGTCTGAGCTTTCTGAGGTGAGAGAGACAGAGAGAGAGAGAGAGAGAGAGAGAGGACCAGACTCAGCAGAAACCTCTCACCTTCAACTAATACAGTATGTTTGCATAACTACAATCTCTGCTAGCAAAATAGATGATAAAGCACTGAAACGATCTACCCTGAAACTGACAGTAGCTTACACAAGGAACAAGCTTTAAAACACAAAATCCAGTAATCCAGTTTGTAATCTACCGCAAAATCTGTCAAACAAATCAGCACCTCCGTCGGTTTCTGTGTGAGGCTTGTTCTCAGAGAGCTACAGTAATGAAAGTTCTCTCTGTTCTCTCTAGAACCGTTATCATTTTGATCACAACCATCTTCTGTACATCTGTGCAGACCTGTGAATTCTGGCTTTACATGGTTCTCTGATAATGTAATAAAGAACATCTGCGAACATTATCACACACACACACACACACACACACACACACACACAATAATTACATGAAACATATGCATTTCCTCTGAGATAAATCGTTCACCAGTGCTGCAGCTGAGCAACCAAAAGGTTCTGCAGTATAAAACCTCCACTGATGTCATTTTGCTCCTAATCAGAATATAAATGAGAAAAAAAGGCCCTTGGTAAGTGTGTGTGTGTGTGTCACCTGCCTAGATCTTCTGGAGAGAGGAAGTGTAATGAAATGTACGCGAGCACATAAAAGCCAATGAATGGAGGACTTTACCGCACTGAATAGACTAAAACGCGCTTGTTCTTTTTTCTTCCATCTCTCTCTCACTTATTCTCATTCAACATCTCTCTCACCCCCGATTTCAGAACCGTACTATCACAGTAATGCAAGTAATGCAAGCCCTCATTTACAAACCCATGAGATGTGCCCTCATGTGTGATAATACTTCTGAGGGCAGTTTAACATGCAGGGAATCACTTGATGACAGTGGTATTGCATTTTTTAAATAGTAAGTTTGGATGTGATCGATAGGCTCCAATAGGCTTTACTGTGTCACAACCAACAATTTCTGTTGGTCTGTCTAGTTAGTTGGTTGTACTGAGAGAGAAGTTTCAATATGATTTCCATGCTTTAATACTCGGCACTCATACTAAACAACAAGCATACTAGCATACTCATACTAGCAACAAGTAAAATCTCATTCATCTCAATGAGGTACATTATCTGAAGAACAAAGCTTGAGCCTGTTTCAAATTAACCAAGAGCTGTAATTGATTTGACTGGAGCTCTGATTTGTTCAGTCTATTTGTGGGACGCCGGCCTGAACTTTTGGCTCCTGATTTCCGCCCTTTTTTTATTACTTCCATTTGCATTTGTCCTCCTCCTGCCCTCTGATGGTAAATGAGCCGAGCCGTGTCCTCAGCCCCAGTATCTTTAATGAAATCACATCTGCATGAGACGGGGACGGTGGGCACAACCGGCGAGTGGATGGGCTGTCAGCGTTGGGCGTAAGAAGGGTCAGCCTGTCTTCATTTAGCAACTGCCTTCAAATATTACAGTGTTTCATCTCACCTCTAACTGTCAGGGGAGGGAATGAGAAAAAGATGCTAAGCGTTCTGGCTCAACGGCCATGGCTCAAAACCAGAATTGTTATGTCCACTTAGCGAGTGATTTAGTGATGTCTGAGTGCTTTGCTGCTGCAGACCCTGGTCTTCAGAACCGGGTTAGAACTCTGCAATGCGTATTCCTACCCGGGCCAAGGGTCATTTGTCTTAAGAGCCATTAAGATTATTAAAGTGCTCAGACAGGAAGATAAATAGGCTGTTTGGGACTCTAGACAACACCACTGATGTTCATTAAGACAGAGTTGTTGACTATATAGTAAACACCCTCAACCCTCTTTCAACCAATCAAAACCATCCATGATAGCTAAGCATCTCCAATAAACGTACTAACTCAGCGCCACTCGATTCCCTCTCTCTCTGTTTCTTCCTGAAGTGCCCTCAGTTTGGCTCCATCCTAATTTCATTAATGCTCAGATTTACTCATAGGTTGTTTTATTGTTTTTATTCAAATGGAAAGCAATTCCACAATGTTTTCCATAATGGAGTCACCATTAGTGCGCCCATTTATTATACACCCAGACTGACAGATTGCATTGATTTTTGTCATAAATAAATGGCCTAACAAAGAGGTATTATTAAAAGTCATTAAGATGAGGCCATTTCTCTGAGCGGGAGCGAGGGTGGGGCGGTTCAGAGCGCTGGACGAACGCTTTGCTTCTAATTTACCTCAGACAAATTTGAGCCCTGGGATTTCCTGTCATCTCATCAGAGACCAGAGGGAGTAAAAGATTTTTGTCTGGCACTCTGAACAAAATCAGGTGTGACTTTAAGAAGCTTGTGTGTAAAGACCTGATCAAAGATGGACGACCAACAGACACATTCAAGCGCTTTAAAGTCTCGGGCCAAACATCAAAGTGTGCAGTTTATTTAGATACACAATTTCACACAGTTACTGTGTCATGCAGAGAGTTTAACTACAAAATGCTGCAGGTTCACAGCAGGGGCTGAAAAACTCAAGTATAAAGTTGAGAAATGTGGAAAACTGTGAAGCACAGGATGGTTAATAATGTAAAGCTTGACTGGCATGTGAAGTCGCGCAGGTCGTCGGATGGAACGGGCCGTGAGGACGAGCCGCCAGCGCGTCAACTGACAACGCTGGAAGCGTGACAGTGCAGATTAATTGACATGTCAGTAAGACATGAGGGGCGCTGGGCCACTGCTTTGGTTCTCTCTTAAGGCCCTTAAATATAAATCAATTTGCCATTTTCCTAGCTTTCACAGACTGTTGGCTAACTTTCTCAGAAGGTTCTCTCAAACTATGACAAACGTTCTTGCAGTAAAGATAGTAGGAATTTTTAAACAGTATATATCATCGAACAAGAATGCTACACTAGTTAGTGGAATGTTTTATAAACACTAGAGAATTGAAAAAAAATGTTTGAATAATCTATTATTTTTCTTTTGGTAAATACATCAACTATATGGGGTGTACGTGGTGAGACTGTCATGCAGGGATAATGGAAACACACACACAGGTGTATTAAACCCCCTGTGAACAGGTCTGGGGGGGGGGTCTGTTTCTCTCATGTACAATTTAAACAGTGTTGAGGGGGTATGTCTTACACACATTGTAAATGGTGAGACAATATGTGTCCCACAGGACAATGGTGACAGGGGAGAAATATGCTGATTTGTGGAATTTGAGGCAAATATAACAGCTCAGCAGTTTTAAGATGCTGCCCTCCTCTCTGCCTCATGCTAGTGACAACAAATCATACACACACGCATGTACAAGCACACACACACACAGACAGAGCAAGACAAACACTCTCTGCACAGCACAGTCACAAATCAAGCCACACACACATTACAAGATATGACAAACACTTGCGCTCTGTTGCTCTGAAGGCTACATGAAATGCTGCCTTAGATACTGACAAAACAAGGTCCCTTAGGAGGTGCCAAAATTACAGATCCTACCTTTTGGAACAGACTACAATGCTGTCTCTGCAGGCAGCTCACTAGATTTTAGAACACGGTCCTGTCTACTGTATTACTGTACAGTCACACAGCTCGCTAGAAACACAACACACACGCTGGCTGTATTCAGAGGTGCTCTGGGGCTGTAATAAGATTTAGTCACAGTGCCGGGTCAATTCTCAGGCATATTGGGGTCATAGACATTGTTGTCACTTTGGCCCCTCATCCATAATTCAGCGTTTTAATATAGCAACACCTCCCCTGCCCGGCTGCCTCAGGCTTACACGCCAAAGTTTGCTTCTCGCACTCTGTTTCTTTGTTTTCCATTTTTCTCTCTGACAGTCTCTCTCCATTTTTCTCTCTGACACACAATGACAGTAGCTGTCCGTTCCTTCAGAGCGACCGGCGAGGAAAGAGGCGTTTGATACGGCAGACAGGACGTTGCGTTGCTCTCCGGCCCACGCGGTCGTTGTGCCTCTTATGTGTGAGGAGAACAAAGCAAGGTGACACTTTGACAGCGTTTCTCGCTCGTCTCGTCTATCACTCTCACATTATTCTGAAAGGAAAAGAGACGCACACAGTTGACGGCCAACGCCTCTTTTTCTTCCTCTCTTTCCATCCATCACCATTTCTCCTTTATCCCACGTGTTTGCGAGCGTTAGGTGGGGAGATAAGGACGCTGCGAGGGATCATCGGTTCTGATGTAGTGACTCAAAGCCGCATCCATCAGGACACAAAGGCCGTCACGCTACATAATGGAGAAAATGGTGACAAATTCGGTAATGAGCTTTACAATGTGACCTAGACAGAAACTCAGTGGCACACGCGGAGAATGAGACAGATCTATACAGATGCTAATGCTGCTAATCAGGGGCAGAGCAAAACAGCTCTGCTGAAATAACAACATGTTGTGTTTTGATACCTCACCAGGCATTCTAACTAGTATAGCCAGCTTAACTTGGTCAATCCACTTCATTTAGAAATTCATGCATCATAGTCACGTCCAAATACCCAGTACAAATTTAAGTGAGGTTTAGAGACCAGCTTTAGGACATATCTAAAGAGTACATTGCAATTTCTAGGTAGAAATGTAATCATATAATGAATTAATTGACTGCAATCAACTGCTACACCAGCATTTAATTACGCCCACTGGCCGGCAACCACACGCAAAGGATTGTGGGATATATCTATGCTACCAGATGAAGACATCTTAGCTGACATAACGCTACGAGAAAATTGGATTTAGATGTGCCTTGAGATCTTCCTACTGCTGCATAATTCTGCATAATTGTTCATTTCTCGGACACAGCTAAAAGCTAAACCAACCCCACACACACATCCCACATGCCACGGTTAAGAAAACTGCTGGAGGATCAATCTGGAAATGTTTGTAGTTGAGAGGCAAAGAGAGAGAGAGACACAGAGAGAGATCAAGAAATAAACCTTCAGGTTGGTGTAGCTGCAACCTACCTGTTCACACTGCCATCAGAAATTAGTATCTGGTAAAAGAGGGTTTCCTACAGAGCCTGGAAAGATAAAACAGCAGTCAGCAGTTTCCACAAAACTATTGCATGTTATCTTTCTATTAAACTTTATCTCTATTTAATTATGAACTATAACTAATTAACTTTACTGACATCACACTCTCTTATCAGACGATACTAAAATGGACGTATCATTTGGACGAACGAGGACACAAGCAGAAAGACAGACAGACAGACAGATGTGATTGTTCAGCTGTGATTACACCTGTTGAAATCTGTGATGCTTCTAACAATGAGTTCTATTCAGTTCAGCATTACAGCGCTGATGGAATATTGAGTGAAGAAAATACAGGACGAGATGAGACAATCCAGACAATCAGAGAGGCTGCAGATAAACAGAACAGCTTTAGGGTTTAGGGTGACTGCAAAGCTGCAGGGAGACGAGAACAGCCAGAGAGAGAGACAGCGAGACAAGCTCTCATCATCTGAGCAGCTGGCGGGAGAGAGAAGGTCAGATCAGTCGCAGACGGTTACTGAGCAGTCGTCTGGCAGACAGACAATCAAAGAATCCACAGAGACAGAAAGAGACGAGATCACAGAGGTGGGGTGGGAAGACCTGGGAGACAGGAACAGCCCTGTGGGTGTCTGAATTTAAATATGAATGTCATTTCTGATACACAACAGGGGTTGTGAATGGGGCACTTATCTGCAGTGTGTGTGTGTGTCTGTGTGTGCGTGTATATGAGTGTGTGTGTGTGTGTGCTCTGTACAGTGCATTAATCACAGAAATGTGCGAGATGTTTCTCCAGCCCAAACCCAGCAACCTTGAGGTTACAAGAGAGACATTAGGGCCATCTATCCTCTCAAAAATAAGGGGGAGGGGGAGAAAAAGCTTTCAAGGTAATGAAATTCTGCCATAAGTTAAAGAAAAGACTTGTGGGTACAGACGCAAGCTAAAATATATTTAAGAAAATGAGTCAGGGTAGATTAAATTGGATTCTTTCTCTCTGCCACCCCCCACCCATCCTTTCTTTTAAATTAGGCTTAAGTGTGGCATATTTTTTCCTTCTCCGGATAAGAGCGTTACCGTCCAGAATGAATAGAATCATTTCCAAACCAATTAACCTCTGACAGAATGGATGAGTGGACAGGAATGAGAGCGAGGTGGAGAGAAAGAGAGAGAGAGATATTTGAAAAAAATAAGAAACGATAAAAACCCAGCGTATTGAGTGACAGGGGTCCAGAAACTGGACTTAAGAGATGACCTCACAACCCCTCGGTTGGGTTCTGTACTGGCAGCGCCGGTGGCTGCTAGCATTAGTATTTGACATTAGCGAGCGCCTTTGCTCATTCACTATGCTGGGGAGTGTTTGGCATCCAGCTGCTACGCTTCCATTTAGTTAATTAAAGGCTCAGTTTAGGCCGGCGGCCCGCTGGCTACGAGCGTGTCAATCAATAAAAACGCAGGGGCTCGCAGTGGGGCTGGATCACTGATCCACCCTCTTCTCTCTCAGTACGGGCCAAAATCTCAGCTCTCAAAGGCATCCAACTCTAAGTTCAGGAACATGATGATGGAGGGGTACATGAACCCAGAGTGAATGCAGAACTCCTCCAACTTCCATATCTTTCCTCATAAATGGTGAAGTGACTCTCTTTAATCTGAGAGAGAGAGAGAGAGAGAGAGAGAGAGAGGCTCATCAGTCATTCAGAAATACAATGTCAAACCTTTCAGCATTCCACATCATTTTTATCTCTGCATTAAACCCAGTGGAGCTGGAATGCTGTTACCGCACAACATCGTGTCAGTATGAAGTTTTTGGCATGTACGTCTTCAAATGCCCTTCTCAAAATTGCCCACAATGCCTTGCTGGAGTTATTACAGCCCATTACATTGGACAGGACTACGAGCAAATATACATTAGTGGATCGATAAAACACATTTCTGCTACCAGGCTATAAGTAAAATTAATTAAGCATTTACTTT
This sequence comes from Yasuhikotakia modesta, assembly GCA_036877545.1. Taxonomy (NCBI): domain Eukaryota; kingdom Metazoa; phylum Chordata; class Actinopteri; order Cypriniformes; family Botiidae; genus Yasuhikotakia; species Yasuhikotakia modesta. Next base: position 38,129 of record JBAJNP010002491.1, read on the forward strand.
CCATTCCCCAGAGAGCGTCTCTCACTTTCATTCCTCTCGTTTTTATTCTGCTCTCTCGGATGATGTTGAGGTTGGGTTACGCAATTAGCTCTGATAATGGATGACTGTTTGGCTACAATAGAAGGTAGGGGGTCAAGGTCTGATTTAGCACATGCGACAATCATTTAAATTCAAAAGGTACAGCCATTTTTTCAGCCATTAATTCACAAATATTTTAATGCTACAGTAAACGTTGACCAATACAAAACAGACTTGATATTACTATTAATATTTTGACCTGTTAACTAGCTTTGACGGCTCAGCTAATGCATGGGTAGGACCGTTACTATCAGCCAATCAGCAATTAGTGGCATGGCATTTACGGCTCAGGTGATTGGCTCAAACGAAATGACATGCATGAGCAAAGCTCGCAATACGCAGTAGAGCTGCGTAGAGCCGTGCGTAACTGAGCTAAACCAGACCTGAGCGTCACACTCTTTTGATCTGAAACCAGCTATGAAAATGCTTTGCCTTTTATCCATATCTGTTACCTCCGTTTGAAGGGTGAGGGAATGTTATTGGACTGTGTGTTCTCTCTCCAGCTCAGAATTTAAATAATAATGTACAAAAAAATACATGCTGGCAGCTTCCAGTGACAGGGTGTTTTTGAAAAGAGATTGAAAGCGTACAAAGAAAGCAGGTCTTTTTTTTCTCTCCGTGTTTAAACGGGTGTACGCCCTGCCAGGTCTATAATGACCCGGCTCTTTGGTTCCAGAGTGGACTGTGGGATTAACTCTAGAGAGTAATGCTTCTCCTTGGACGGGTCGTATAGCTGTCAGCGGAGGGTCTGTAGCCACATAAGGTACCGCCCATTAAAATGCTAATGTGCAGATGGAGATAAAATAGACAGGAAATAAAAACAGCCCACCTTAGTGCTGCGTCCGCAGCGTTACAGACTTACACACGAGGGTCGTTTGAGACCCCTCCTCCCGGCTTAATTTAATCAGGAGATCGCTTACCCTCTCCATTTCCTAAAGCGCTTGATCAGATGAATTGATTGCGCCCCTCCCTCACTCCATGACTCCATGACAGCAGGAATCAAATTTACATTGATATTTTCTATTAAATGCTTCTTCGATTTTACACCCGGCCATCCTTCTCCACAGAAAAACTACACAGAAACATTGAAACACAAGCAAATAAACTGAACAAAGAAAAGACCACTGGAATAATTTAACAGGGTGAAGGATGAGAGGAAATAATATATGGATGCATCGCCCTGATGGTCTTAGCTGGTCTTCCTGTCTGATTTAGACTAGACAGGTCTAAACCATTTAAAACCTGCAAACCAGTTCAGGCTGGGAGCTTTCTTAAAACATTTGCCAATGTTGTCTAAAGGGTCTCTCTAAGTTTTAAATTGTTAGGGAACGGCAGTGTTTTAAATTAAGCTTTAAATTAGGGAATGTTAGCCAAACGATCTTACAATCTGGGATAGTTTTAAATAAGGAGTGGAGAACCAGTGACTAGTTTTGGAAAGCAGATAGTGGTTCCTCTGTCTTCTGCCGAAGACCTCTAGAAAACAATTCGGAGCAGCGTGAAATTGATGCAGTGTTCTGATAAAAACATGGCCGTGTGTGAGAGATGCACAAATACACACAGAGAGGAAAACAGTGAGAGATACAAAGAAAGACCTCCTGCTTACTCTTATCAGTGTAAAGCACATGTTCTCAACACACCACGTCGCAGCTTTAACTGCAGAGAGAGTGTGTGTGTGTGTGTGTGTGTGTGTGTGTGTGCGTTTGTGTGTGTGTGGTGAGTGATGGTGAGGGGGTCTTAAAGCTCACAAAACGACACTAAAAATAACACCCTGTGCTTAACCTCTCGCTGCATTTAAACACTGCCCTTGACATTTAAACAGCAGTGCCTGTTCTCATAACAGAATCCACATATATACACACACACCTCATCTATGCCTGAACACACACTCCTGAGTGGAAGGGCTCACACAAGACTGTAAGTTCAGCGGTTATGGTGCTGACAAACTCACACAGTGACAGGCAGCATTTACTTCTGAAGATGTTGAGACTTGTTTACCTTGAAGGAGAAACAGACGGGGAGACAAAGGGGAACGCGCACAATACCTGCAGGAATACACTGCTGCTCCCTGCTGCCCACAGAGGGGGAGACACACTTGAGAGAGGAGAGGTCAAAAGATGATCACCACGAATCAGCAACGTGTCACCAACCGGTGCCTTATCCAGTTTGAAAAGATGATTTCTGTAGGATTTTAAACATTCTGTCAGATATTGTCAATAAGTCTTAAACTGAATTCATTTTAATATATGCTGGGTATAATTATGCCCACAGAGATGTAACAGGGTTGGCGGTAACAGAGTTGATGGTAACAGGGTTGGTTTTATGGTTTAATTCAACATTACAAGCCTTCAAAGTCATGAAACTACACGATGCATTTAAAAAAAATTAAGCTGATATTTCAGACAAAATGTTTTACTTCCAATAAAAAAAACAGGTGTTACAATGATGAAAGATGCTACAAAATTTGTACTTATGTGTTCAGAAAGATGTTTATTTTACGACGGTATCAGATATTCATTATTGCAGTCATTCTGATCCACATATGCAAATGAGGGACACAAATGGCACACGTTCTGTGGAATGGCATCTCTATAACTGCTTTCTTTCTCTCTTCCTTTCTTTCAGACAGATGGCTATCCTCATCTTGAACTACCGCCCTAAGGGTTCCTCTATATTAACACAGCTGTGCCCACACATTTTAAGTAATCAACCAGTCCTTCACACACACACACTGGTGTGCAGTGCCACTACTTACCACACACACACACACACACACACACTTTAATACTCATAGCCTGGGGGTGACCTGTATGTGACCTGCCAACAGGTAAGAGTTCGCAGGGGGCTGGATTTAACACGCGTCTGTGCTTATTATATTTACAGTATGAATGGGTGTAAATACTGCGTGTGAAAAGCAGAATCGAATCAGCGACAGCATGCGGGTGAAAATCAATAAGAGTTGCAGATGCATTAGATATGACAGCTACAATTTCATACACCGCTTCCTGTCTGCTCTTGGCAATTTCATAACAACACAAAGAAAGAGAGACATTATTTTTTTAAAAGCGCAGGAAAATTTACTTTGAAATTCACTTTTAATAATTCATGCCAAACTTTTCAGCTTGGAGAACGAGGAACATGGGGCAAGGAGAGAGAGCGAGAGAGGAAGGCAAAAGGAAGAGAGAGAGAGAGAGAGAGAGAGAGAGAGAGAGAGAGTGTTGACGAAGGCTGAATTGGCACATTTCATCTGATTGGTCAGATACGTTTCCTCCAATCAAAGCATATGATTCTCTCTCTGTGTTGCATATGCAAACACATGCTAAAGCATGCTAACAACTCAATTTTCAAGCTATTTTAGATGTTAGCGGTTTGGTTTTAATTGTTGGTGGCTTTCATAAAGACGTTCCTCATTAAGAGGTTGTGTTCTAGTGGTTAAACGCTACAGAGCGTGACAGAATTTAACAGACGCTGTGTTTATAGGTACAATAACTCCAAAACAATGCGGTTGCTAATATAAGCAATAAACACACATATGTACTGTCCCCTGATTTGGTCCATTGTAAAACTGAGCAACTTTTTAACTTTACCCAAAAAGTAGCTTTAAGTACCTCTTAACAACACTGTACAGAGCAGGTTGTAATAGACCTATAATTCAAAACGTCTGCAGAAGTTGAAACAGCCTCTAATACTTTATTTATCTGATAACTAGGGAGAAACCAACCAAACCATCTGTTTATTGTATAAAACTAGCTGATGGGTCAAGACAGAAGTATGATATGTATTGTAAGGATAATATTTTTATGCCGTTTAATTTTTATGCACCTTCCAAGCATTGTGAGAAGAGTCGTGTTCCATGGCGATGGGAAATTCTCCCACTTCCGGAAAGTTCTTCCGAATTCTCCCACTAAATGCCCCTGCAGCTGGAGGACCCACCACCTGCTGAGAGACAGAGAAAGAGAGAGAGCGTGAGAGAGAGATCTTGTCTGATATCACCAGGAAGGAACGGCAGTCCTAAAAACATCACAGGAAATGAAACGGTTTTGATGCTCTTTCATCCTCATGTAAATCTCTTCTCTGTCTGATGTCAAAGGAAGCATCTATCTGTTTTATATTGACACACTACAAACCATCTATTATTCAAGTTCTCTGCTTCATCTAATCCAATCTATCACGTCCCAAAGAACAGGCAGAGCAACCATAAATGTGTAATTCCTCAATTAAGAAAACTTCACTGTCCAAAGAATAACTTTGAAGACAAACTTTTTTAAAACAACAATCATAGTACTTTTAAAGATTACACAGAACAAAGTAAGTGTTGCTAACCACCCTGAACTGATGGTTGGCATGGTGGTAACCATAGCAACCTCATTGTCTAGTGTGTAGTAATTGATGGCAAACAGTTTAATCTGATTGGTTTAAGCAATTTTTGACCAAACTAAACACAAACACTTCAGTTTGGTTCTGTTATACTTTAGTGCACGCATGACCTCTGAAAAGCTTTGTTGTGGTGCATAAGACAGCCCTCAATACATGTTAAAATAATTGATTTAGAGGGCAGTGAAAGTTAACACACGTCATTCATTCTGTGACAGACGGACAGGAAGGAAATGAACTCTGCACAGAGATGGTGAGGTGAGAACTTCCAGTGAGTGGAAGGAAAATGATTACAGCACCTGCCTCAGTCTGTTCTATCTAAAGTTGACCCCAGATTACACACACACACGCACACACACACACACACCTGAGCTGCGCAGTGAGTCCTCGGCCATCTCTTTCCATGATGGCTGTGTTTCAATCACTGGAAACAGCTCTACCTCAGAGAGAGAGCAGCTCATTAATCCTCAGACTGACTCCGCATTGGAGATGGTGTAATTCCATGAAGGTGATCAATCACCGGCCGCAGCTGAGGCCACATCTCTCGCTCTCTCTCTGGGCTCCTAAACTGCTTCTGAGGGGTTCTGATGGATGCTTGGTGGAGAGCTGCAGTTTTTACCGTTAACATTTCTACTGCAATTTCTCTCTCTCTCTTTCTCTCTCTCTCTCCATCCTCTTCCTCTTCTTTTCAAAGGACACATTCCTCTGACAATATCATTTAATTTTTGGTACTGTGTGTGTGTGTGTGTGTGTGTGTGTGTGTGTGTGTGTGTGTGTGGTGACTCACNTATGTGTGTGTGTGTGTGTGTGTGGTGACTCACCAGATTTAGCAGAAAAACCACAGACTTCTCTGATAAGGTCAGACCGCACACAACCGCTGCAGGCAACTAAATTACCTCCCTTTATTCATGACACACACACACAAAATCACAACATACTCACCCAAACAATCAAATCCTAGTATGCGATAACTCAAACAAATCTCTTCAATTCTGTGGCTGAGCAACAAAGTGTGTTTAGATGCACACAAGCACTGTTGCTCTGAGACGTCCCATAAAGCCTAAGATGAAGACAAACGCCTCAGCAAACTTTCATCACCAGCAAACATCTGTCTGTCTGTCTGTCTCTCCATCAGTCTGTGTTCAGTATCAGCTGGTGAAGTGAGTGTGCCGGCAATAAGATTGATATAGTAATAAAAAAAACTGATAAGATAACAGTTTAACAGTAAGATAACACTGTCTGTCTGTCACTGTCTTCAGTGACCCATTTGATACAGAACTTGTACTGTACAAATCAATGCACAAGCAAATAGAGAAAAATAGGCTGTTTGCTAACGTCCATAAATTCACGGATGCTTTTTATCTTCTTCTCGACTCCCTCTGCAACATAATGATCCTGTTTCTAAGAGGCAGACGGACATTATATAACGTTTCCACCTCATGTGAGATGGTGAATGAGAACAACAACCTTCTGTGATAGTGATAAAACTCTACACAGTACACAGTTTTTTTTGTATGTCGTGTATTTTCAAATTTTGACATAAAAATGAATAATGATGCTTTTAACATTTGTTGTTTGTTATGCTAACTGTTTGTTGCAATACAGCTTTTAGAAATGCTTTAATTGCATGTATAAATTATCACAATTTTGTCAGCAAAATCTGACAAGATTTATCTCTTTTTTGGGTACTGCATCTCCTCACCCCCTCTGTTTCTGGGGAGGAGAGGAAATATGTAAATGACTTCTCTGCCATCAGGGAATCTGGTGTCTAAAATCATGTTTAAAGCCTGATTTAACACTCTTCCTCACCAGTCAGTGTGCTGCCCCTGTGAGGAGACTCAGCTCAAATGTGTCACTTCTGCTAGTGATAAAAATGACAACACGGCAAACACATCAGAACTCGTTGCAGACCAGAACAAACAGAGAACAAGCAATGAAACAAACAACATGTATTTAATTATGAAAGAAAGATGGATGGTCAAAATTATCACAGAAAACTGAATCCACAGAACAGAACTTGGTTCTGTACTTTTTTACGAAAGAAAAATAGCAAAACAACACACTGTATAGCAGGGCAACCAGCATCCAGTTTTAACATACAGCAGCTGATGGTACAGTATTTATACTGTACACAAATGTACACAAGTTGTTTGTTTTTGTTTGCTTGTTTTGGTTTATTTTAAATACGGTATTCTAAATACAGCAAAGCTGAGTCAGAGCAAAAACATCCTACCTGAAAGCCCCATTTGCATTTTGAAAGATTCCCAGTAAACCTGTCTCCCATAATCTTATAATCCTCAAAATACCACCTTCACCATTCACATTCAGTAACCTGACTGTGGAAGAGAACTCTGGGGATGGATCTCCTAAAGTTGTCCTAAAGTTGTCCTAAAGTTCTCCTAAGGTTCTCCTAAATTGATACTTAAACCAAACATTACAGAGACTTTATGTCTCATGAGCTATGAAAGATTAACCTTATAAGCCCATAAATTCTTCCCTCGGGAAGCCATAATATTTTATTCTAGGTCTTTCCAATTTTATCTTGTTATTTGTGTAGCTTGCGTTTAGTGCCTCAGCAGACACTGTAGTGACCTGCAGCCGTCAGATATTTGTCTTCACTGTCTCAGAGGTGAAAATCTTTCTTTTACAGCATCGCTCTCCTTTCTAATGTAGAGCCATTCTGGTGGTGAACACTGTAAATTAATTAAGATGTAATATTGTGTTACACACACCACACACAATGCTGACATGTGGATGGGAATGTGTGTATCTCTCTCTCTCACACACACACAGTGCTGATGCTATGCTGAGCCAGCAGAATGAATCAAGCCCATTGATCAGTCCTGCCACAACCAGCAATGTATAAAGACCTGACCTGCAACTTAACAACAACCCAAAACTTGCAGTCATCATTCTGAACTTTCATTCTGATCATTCACACATTCAGACTAACATGTAACATCTGGGTTCTGAGCTCAGAATTTGGACTGAACCTACAGTACTTCCCCATGCTTCACTGAGGTCCTGTAGATACCAGCCAAGAGTGAGACCATGGGGTAGTAGGAGTACGTCGAAACTGTCATGGAGGCGATGGGCAGATGCATATTGCTATATAATGATTGTCCCACATCATTAACAAAGTTAACAAGCATGTTATTTCATTCATCTAAATGCTCTGTTGTTCATTTCATTGAATTGCTGATCTGTGTTTTTTTGCCTGAGTAATCACAACAATTATTTGCAGACACAAACATCTGAAAAGCTTATATATCTTCTGCCCACCTCTTCAGTTGAAGGAAAGCCAAACAACAGAGCGAGTGTGAACAGAAACCTGGCCTCCGTGGCAAAGAATTCCCAACTTATCAAAGTAACCATTTTATGAGAGGAAAGATACCTTCCCTTAGAAGTCCACACAAAGACTATTCTTCTAAAGAGAAGAGCGACGCCGTAGACGGTGTGTTTTAAAAAGCTAAATAATAAAACACACACTGAAATATTCATTGAAACAAAAACATTAAGGAGAAGGTTACAAATGAAAAAATAATACATGAAAGAAATAAATCAATGAAAGTTCTAAGTTTTTATGTCCTTTGTTTGTTTACAGACAGCTAGTTATTACACACCTGATTTGGGCAAACCAAAGCTAACAGATTTTAACTAGTGAAATAAAAACAAGCTTGGAAACAGTGTAGTGTGTGTGTGTGTGTGTGTGTGTGTGTGTGTAAAGTGACACAATGTTCATTTTTAGGCCAACTATTCCTTTAAGCAAGGCACTTAACCCTGGGTCGCTCCACCGGGATTATGGCTGTAATAAGTCTACTAGAAGTCAATTTAAATAACAGCGCCTGCCAAATAGCTGCTTACAATAAAACCAGAGGAAGAACTCTTAGTAGAGCAAAACCTGCAACGCACAGCATATCCTGTGAATGATAACAGCTCTCACCCATTCAAAAGGTCAGGTCAAAATAATAGCGACGTATTTGTTATGGATTCTAAAAGCAATGTCAGAGACAGGACACTGTGTAAAATACACATGTGTGACGTGTGCCGGGGTATTGATTTCTTCCTTTCAGGATCTTAGGGGCTAAAAGCATGTGGGTGGTCTCAAGACCTTGAGCTAAATATGACACCTGGTTTTGCCAATGTCTGTGACCCTGAGTTGGTTGTACTGACTGCTAAATCCACACGGATATCTGCAATGACAGGTTCCTCTGCAAAAAACTCTTTGCTCTGCATTTTCTTTTATTTAATATTTCAGTCAAAGTCATTATCAACAGACCACAACATACCTTTTTTGGCCCCACCATCAGGATATTTTGACTCCGCCCTTATGAACTTTCTGGCCCCTCCCTCATCACGAAGCCTGAAACAGCATTCCTGATGCCGGTGTCTGTGCTGTTAGCTTTATTGAAAATTATATGTTTTAAATTGTGTTTTGCTGTTAAACTGTCTTGGAAGAACAGGTGATATTGACATTTCCTTTTCTGCCAAACAGTTGCAAGTCGTTTTATCTCCAGAGCGGCTAGCATATGTTACGTATCGATTGTCTTTTGTCTGTCTGGCACTAACCCCTATTGATAAATGCATCCAATCATGGTTTTCGAAGTCTGCTGTCTATAAACACAGAGAATCGAATGGCAATCACAGGTCACAGATGATATCTAACAGCTTTATCTGGGATGTGCTCTAACTCTCACATTTACTCCATATGTAGCTGTCACTCATACTGGTCTCTTCTTGGGCCTCAACAGCACTCTCAAAAACGCTCAAAAACGGGTAAACTGAAAGGCCAAAAGTTGTTTGGAGGCACTAGCTATAGCCTTAGATTTGACAGCCTTAGATTGTCTCTAATTTGAAGAAATTAGGAGATAAAAGAATTCAAAAAAAGAAACTATATGGCCAGGATCAAAAAATAATTGACTGCATCTGAGCTGCATATAAATGCAAAAGATTTAGGGTAATTAACACATAATTTCACATAAAATTGCTGATATAATTTGATAAAACCATCTGCTCAGATGACATTTTAACATAGAGGACATGACACAAGTTA